>JAQFZH010000174.1:0-44585 GCA_034695485.1 Entomobrya nivalis
CCAATTGATGATAAATGGACGTCAGATGAATTGACATTTTAAGTATTTTTTCCAAACAAAATAATAAAATAGATACACTTTTTTAACAGGGTATATCATCAACATCATCAACATTGAACAGAATGAAATGAACAAATGAAAAGTTGCATAATATTTTTGTCATTTTAAAGCACTCTTTAAAAAACTTGTCGTTAAAATGCAATACACACGCACGCAAGTTGTATCTCAATATTATTTTGTTACTTTCTCCTTGAATTTTTGGAGTAAAAATAAATCATTGGATTTGATGGTTTTGTTGAGAATCTCAAGGACACTCGATTCCCATATGACAAAAATACGAAAAAACATGTTGTCATTTTGTTTAAATTTTTATTAAATTTTTTTTGAACCTTCAAGGTAACTTCTTTTGATTTTACTCGGATTACCAAGGCCAGAAAGTATTTTTATCAACAAGGCCAGATACATTTTACTAACAAGATTGGCATTGTTTCCACAAAACTGCTACACTTCAAAAAATACAAAAAAAATGTGACCCTTTTATCCCAAATACAATTTCCTTTCAAGATGAAAACATCTCATTCTTTTGAAACCTCATCCTGTGAAAGTTTCACTTTAAAAGAAAATATTTACTGAAAAGACCAAGATAATAATATTATTATTTCATGTGGGAAGCTTGTTATGATGAAAAATCTAAATGCACGACTTTAGGGCGATCGTATTCGTGATACTGGATAGCATAGTAATAATAATGACATTGGAAATTGCAAAAATTCTTTTCTTCTCGTCTAAATACACATGAAAGGAGCAAACTAGGTCAAATAATATTGCCTAGAATCATTTGTTTTTTTTCTCCTATCTTCAAAATCACCATCAACATTTCAAATCGCAACATGACCGCGTATTTATTCAAAATACGTGGATATTTTTTTGCTAGTGGTATAAGTTCCACTTTATCTTTGCGAATTTTCCCCTAAAAAAACCCAAAATCTTGTGATAAAAGCCTTGAAGATTTATTTTCATTGTATCCATCCATGATTTTATATGTAAGCCTTTACTTAACTTTGTCATAATAATATAGATTTTATGGTTATTATGATAATATATTGCGTGTAATGAAATGAAATACATTTCTCTTTTGTTTCTCTCAGAGAAAAAAAAATTGGACTTCTCTGTTTTGAATCTAGAATAGAACATATGTGATTTAATAGTGGTGAGGGGGTTTAGGTTTTGAAAATGTATCGAAATCTCTCTGGAAAGCTGGTGGATTTTGAGTTGCGGGGAAAATTAAATCAAAATGCTATAAATTCAATAATCTGGTTGTGTTGTGTGTCTTTCCTGGAAAAAAAGGTAGAAAGACTCTCAAAGAGTGACTACGTATATTACTACTAGCATACAATTGGATTAAAATACTGAACCAATCTAGATACATCAGCACCTCACTCATAATTCTCTCGCTTTTTGCTGAGATAAGTGATAATATACGTTCACATAAACATATACATATATATGTGGGGCATGAATTTCGGTGAGATAATGTATAATAAGCTAGTATCCATGTTTCTTTGAATATAGTTAAGCTTATGGTTTGGTTTTGGAGAACAAGAGAGTTGGGATTTCATGAAAGGATTTTCAGGATAAATCTCTCCAAACCAAGTAAAGCAGACATAAGTTAAACATCAACAGTGGCAACAGCAGCACAAAATATACCAAGTCAAGCCAACAATGTACTACTCTAACATAAATACAGTATAAAATTGGATAAAAGTAGCTTGAGTGAGAGAGAGAGAGGGAGAGAAAGAGAGAAGATGGAAAATGAAAAGAGAAAGAGAGGAGCTCATTACCATATGATCAACTTGGTATAGAAATGACAGTCTCCTCCACCATCTCCCCGCTACCACCACTAAAACACCGGATGAACAGGCTTTCGCGTTATGTTCATCTTTTCCCGTTTTTCAAGCACAAGCCAAAGTCAGTAATGGTGGTGTATGGTGACGCGACGACGACGGCGGCGGCAAGTGATCTCGTTTTTCCATTGCATCATGAGAGGTGATGACGATATATACTTGGCTGTAAATGATGATGAAATGAAAATGATAAGAAGAGAGCTACAGAGAGGAATTAGATCTCTTTTATCAACTGTTTCTCCTACCGCTACTGCCTTATATACAGAGAGGCTTAGATTTTCATTAAATGCACTTCTTCTTTAGCCTTGTGCAGTAATAAAATGTATAAATAAATGGGAATTAAAGATAGGTTGTTGCTGATCAGGATGATGATGATGATGATGTTTTAAGCGAAGGATGTAAAAAGAATTATTCATGATGATCGTTGGAAGACGATGATGAGAACGATATAAACATTCATTTTTCCATTTAGAGAGATAGTAGAGAAGAAGCATGGTGGTATGGAAAAAGCATAAGTGCATTGTTAAGTAGTTAGTTTTTGTTGTGTGTGGTGTATAGGGGGAGATAGAGAAGTGGTTGCATAATATTGCACAACATCAGATCACGGTGGTAGTGGAGGAGGAGGGGGTCGCTTATTTCGTTTTTTTCGTCATGGAATGGTGAAGTTTGGAGTGGAGAAAAAGTGACGGTGACGGTTTGACGTTGTTGTTGGTAGGAAACAAGATATACACAAAGGGGAAGGGAATAAAGAAAGAATGCAAGATGAGTTTGGTGAATGTTTTTACAGAGAAGAAATGAAGAGATGGGATGATGAGAGAAAACTAAGAAAAAAATTGTCTATCAAGTTCAGTTGCATCATAATAATGATCATGGTGGTTGGTCGGGAAATGAGGAGAAAGCTACAAGAAAAAAAGAGATACATGAAATGAGTGAATGAATATAAATATGTTGCATGAGTGTGGTAACGATGATGGCGATGATGCATAACTGAAGTCTTCACGTTCAAGGGTAAAAATGATGTATGTTTTTTTACTTTGATGCAATCGATATTATTTTTTTGCTTTTCATAACTGATGTATATGAATGTTCGGAGTGTTTAATCCTTTTTTGGTTATAATAATGCGTAGAAAATGACAAATTAATCAAACGTAATAGAATATACATGTTTATTTGTATAACATTTTGGGGAGTTCTGAAAAGTAAGAATTCCAAATATTTTCACTGCAGCTTTCATTAATATATTCCTCTTATTGTTGTTTTGAGTATGTCAAGTGTTTACGTTTGGAATGCAAAGCTGATTTTCTCTGAAAGTACAATTGGTAGTCACAAATCACAAAATGGGATTTTAAATAGAAATGGAATTAATGACTCTGTAGACTAGTCTTGGAATCCAAAGTGGCTGGTTGAAAACATCCAGAATGAAGCTATTTATGTAGTTTGTACTGTGTATATAAATAGCTCTGTGTGTGCATATTTCTCTGTATGGGTTGCGTGAATGTTTCTCTTTGAAAAACAAATAAAATGAAAAGCCTTTCTCCATTTATTCCTGTAAAAGGCATTGCACTGCTCTGCGTAGAAAGACTACACATCTATCCTTACAGTTGTACAGTTAGCATTATTGTTTTTGATCTTTCTACGTTTCCCACTTCACTCCACTTGATTCATTATTTTCTTGTCGTTTTGAAGACCAGCATATTCAACATATTTGGATATTCCACAAATCGTAATAAATGTAGTAATGTTGATAATGATCGTGTAAATTGTAAAATCAGCAAAAGGAAAAACCAAAATCATTTTCTCTTCACCATCCCACCAAATACATACCAGCATAGCAGCAAGCAGCTTACCAAAATGAACACATGAAAACAAAGTTTCTGTGGAAAACAAAAGCAACTGACAAAAGACAACCAAAGAAGCAATATAAATTACAAATTACTTCAAAGGAATAACTTTTATGATGATTCATTCTGATGATCATTGCAACCGTCATGTCACCCCAGAAACAAAGTTAACTAATTAGGATGTTAGAAAATGAAATATTTATGCTAAATATTATTGATTGTTTTTGTAGAATTTTCTTAGTTAATTTGTTTACTCGATTTATCCCTGCTATCTTCTCAAGTCCATACAACCAGTTATTATAGAAGCTCCGATTCTAGGGAGTCTACTAAATAGAGAAGAAGCTTTGCCTACTTTGAGTTTTAGGCAACATTATCAAAGAAGCGCTTCCATCCCAAAATATATCCACTTTTTGCTCTGCTTAGGCATAATAACAACATTACACACTAAAGCAGCATATTATTATAATGCGTTGCCAATGACAACAAGGATTTTACCCATAATATTTACAAAGAAAGCAATAAACAAGCAAATAATGACATTCAAATCAAATCCCTTGGATTGGATTTTGACATGCTCCACCTCACATCAACCTCACCTCAGTCACCTCACCTTTTATTCCTTCAACATCCGCCTACTTTTGTTAGACATTTTCTTATTATTTCCGTTGTTTTCACATATTCTCAGACAAAACATGGTAGTTGTACATATTTTCTATTTCTCCTTGAATATGTCATCATCATTCCTCCTTCCCATCAGAAAAAAAATACTCAAACTTTCCCCTTCGTTTCCAAAACGCAAAATATTAAAAATACCATCATTTCATCAGTTCTACTCTACAACTAGCTATTTTACTAGTTTCTCCCTAAGTTTTTATGTCGTTTTCCTGTGCAGCCTCCCAGGTTATCAATGTAATATCCTTTCCCGCTGTGCTGCTTGCTCTTAGGCTGCTGTTTAAATTGAAAATACTCTCGTGGTCTGGAGGAATGGTTTGGTCTGAGTTGACATGACTTTGTTCTTTTTTTTCACGTACAAAAACACATACAAAAGCATACATGTTACATACACACGGTCAAATCCTTTGAGATTTCACTTGACTTTTCCGTTTTTCTATCATCTTCCTTCTCCAACCGCCACACGACATATTGGCATTGCAAGTGACATAATAACATAAACACAACAATGCGCATGTTGGCTTGCATGTTTTTTTACTGTTGTGGTTTTCAAGTCAGTCAGCCATGAAAACAAGAATATTAACAAGAACACCAACAAGTCAACTTGAATGCTTAAAAACAACTTTTTGGAGTGCCTGTGTGACTCTCACAGTAAAAGTGACTGCATTCACAAAGAACCTTTAGAAAATTAGCGTATTATTTGTTTCCCTTCACTTAATCATCATCATCATCATCACACGCCACATTTTGCTTGCTTACTTGTTCCATCCATCCTATGCCTACTCTCACTGTGAAATTCTCGTGTGGGTGGCTACGCTGATGATTTGGTTGGATGACTTGGAGAGTTGAGTTGACTTGACTGACATTTTTAGAAGGCACAATAATAATCATTCTCACATTTTACCTATTACACAACACTGAAAAAATGTATAAATAAAGCACACGCGTCCTAATGATGAGCCGATTGTGTGCTGTCGCTGTCTTTTAGATTAAGGGCATGTTCCTCTTGTGGCGATGATGCAGTTCAGTAGAATACGTCAAGAATCATTAGGTGCCTATTGATATTCCATTATTTGATTTCTTCTTTTTGAGAAATACACACACACCACCAACCACAATCACAGATAATCGCTTTTGACGCAGTGATGGTGGTTGGTTGGGTTATGTTATGATTACCCATTCGACAATGTTAATAATAAATTTGACTCATCTTCATAATCAAAGTTACATAAGCTATTATGAATGTCCCTAAATAGAAAAGGAAATCAAATGGGCGTGCTCCACTCTTCTTCTTCTTCTCCTTTTTGCTTCTGGACAGATGACTTGACAGAAAGTCATAAGTTGGTCAATGATATCTTTTGATAACATGCCTTTTGGCTACATGTATACATCATACATTAAAATACGTTATGCATCATATCATTTATCATTGTCACCTCACCTCTCTAAAAAAAAATTGTAATAATGATGAGCTATTTTTATTATTACGCTGAGGTTGTGTAACGCAATTAAAGTTACAAGAAATATTAAACGTTTACTTGTGAAAATAAATATGGTACACATGTCTTAGCTTCCTCTTTACTTGAAGAGCTACATGCACATCACCTGCACCTATTTATCTAACCCTTTTTTTCCATGAAATATGTATGTCTGCATGTTTCCAGTTTTATTTGCTGTGCAAAACAAATAGTGTGCCACAGTTCATTCCTCCTGTGCTTCATCATCGTCTTGTTTTCTTTCCAGTTCTTCGTATTCCTCTTCTCCTCCTCTGAGCTCTGCTCTGCTAGACTAATTAATTGAGCTTGATTGAACAATATTAGTTTTTCTCTACTTCTCCGACTCGGGGATGGGAAAATAGGATTGAAACTTCAGATGCTTCAGTTTTTATCTCTACTCACTTCTTTCGATTCTTCCACTTGCTTATTTTCTCATTTTCCTTATTTATTACTCTTGACTGATTCATCATCATCATCATCCTTGTTTCTTCATTCCATTTCATCCACCTTCCTACCCGAAAAAAAGGTAGTCTAGCTAGATGATGATCAGAGGAAACAATTTCGCTTTCCTTTCGTGTTTTGTTTTGTTGTGGTGGATGTTGGGTTGGAAAGCACAAAAAAGGGTTGAGTATAACACCCACACAACAACAATATTCTCGGTTACTCGGGTAACCTGAGAGAGAATTTTTTTTATTATGATGCTCAATTCGTTCATGTTTGTATATAAATTAGCCAGGGAAAAATGAACACTGCGAAGAAAATTTTCTCCTTTGTTACTCCTGTATATTTTTTCGGGGGGATTTCACAGTGAGAAAAATAGGTAGGCAGGGTAAACGCCCTTCCGTTTTCCATTTTCCTTCAAAATAACCTTCCCTTCCCATCTATTTGTATTGATCAAGAAGACGATGCTTCACCTAAAGCCTGTGTAACATTGTGGCTTTTTGTTTTGTCCTTTTCTGTCGGTTTTTTGGGTTTTTTTATGGATGTATGGAAGGAAGGGAAATTAGTGTCTTAAATGAAATAGATGGATCATCTGCATTGGCTAATCGTCTACCTACAAGGCAACATATTTAGGTAGCTGCTTATGTTTGGAAATTGAGACAGGTGGAAATAAAATATATTATGCGAAAAAAATAGGAGTTGGTTTTGCAATGCGGTGCGGCGGATGATGTGTATCTAAACTGGTATAATTCCACAATGTATCAAGTTGATGTTGTTCCATTGGGATACCTTTTCTTCCAAGTATTTCTTTTCAATCCTTTGGGATATCAAATAATATGTAGAGACACACATGTAATTGATCATCTTCATCATCATCAGGTGCACTCAGGTAACTTAATCCAAGGCATTCTCGTGGTTTGGTGCTGCTGTGGCTGTCGGAGATGTGGTGTTGTTTCCGTAGCGATAGGATATTAAAAAAAACGGAAGGAACATTGAACTAAACAACTTTCACAACAAATTACTGATTGTGAGAATCAACTTGTTAGATTAGATGGATGGGATGGAGTATCAACTGGGACACAACTTTGGAGTTCCGGCTATACTGCTACTCGACATAAAATATAGACTAACTTGATTAGTTTTTTTTACATTTGCGTAATAATTTTTCACCTATAATTTTTTTTGGGATAATGGAAAACGCAAAAAAAGTAATATTTTTTACTTTGCCAAATTTCATAACTAATATGAAATCAAATATTCCACAGAAGGGAATCAGTCATCTTCCGCTTTTTCACCATTGAAACGATACTTCAGTGCGTTACCTTTATGTTCGGAAGATGAATAATGACAATAATGTTTTCATCATTGGATATTCCCTATTACACTATTATCGATTCGATATTCATCTCTGTCTCCTTGTCTTGTCATGAAAAGGGGAAAAATTGATATGGAAAATCATTTTCCTTCTCGCTCTCCGGCTTTCTTTCTTTATTTGAGCTCCATTATTTCCAAAGCTGATTCAGAAATATTCCTTCACACAATCAGGGATCCATCTATACACGCACTACGCATTTGTAATGGTTTTTTATGAGTAAAAAGGCAGTTAGAGATGATATTATGATGATGATGAATGTGAATGTTGACGACGATGATGATGTATTCCATGTACTTACACTGCTTGTCATCTAAAAAGCCGTGATGTGACGAGTGACGGTGACGACACAATGATCCATGGCTATACTTGCATGGCTTGGTTGGTGTTTATGAAAATGGGAAAGGAATCAAGTGCAAGGGAAAAAGTCATTCAGCATTCATGATATATTCAACTCACTTCAAAAATATACAAAAGCAAACAGCCAAACCAGCATTAAACATGAGCATGTGTGTAATCACATATATTTCATACGCACACATGACATTGCACTTTAAAATGTGTATCAATCTCTCACTTTTCATACTTGGTTTTTTTTGAATATGGGACGAAGATGTGAAGGGACGTGAGAAAAAGTCAAAAGTGTGTAGTTATACACAAAGCTCAGTGGTTGGTGACATTGACAATCGCATGAAAAGATATTGTGATGACGGGGACATGATAAATGAATTAATTGATTGAGTGCTTGTCGCTTCCGCTGCGCTTTGATGCTGTCTATACGTAGTTGCTTCCGTTAATGATGCATAGCAATGTTTTCATAGTGATTTTCAAATTTGATAAAAATATTTTTCTTGTTTTTTATGCAGGTGTCAAAAGAGGAATACGACACGTGTCGAATCACGAATCCCAATCCTCGCATTATAGCCGTGTGTGATAAACCATTTAAACTGATGTACTTCACCATCACATTTCGCAGTTTTACTCCTCAGCCTGGCGGCCTCGAGTTCCGCCCTGGACAAGACTATTACTTTATCTGTAAGTTAATCCTTTACATTGAAATACAAATTAACTCAATATTTGCTCTCTTATATTTTTATTAATTTAATTAAAATTTTAATTGCTCATTTTCTACAGCTACGTCATCACGTGATGATCTCCATCGCCGAGTTGGTGGTCGGTGCTCCACCCACAACATGAAAGTCGTATTCAAAGTGTGCTGCCATCCTGGAGAAACCTCCTCACAGAGTAAGCCCATTAACAAAATTTCAATATTACCCAAATAACCTCTAAATAAATGCATCCATAATTTAACAATTGAGCATGACCATCATATCATATTAAGTGCATGCTAATTAGTAAAATCCCACTGTAATAATTGAATGAACGCAAAGTTGGTATAATAATAATTTATCATTTTAACTCTCCAAATAATTTTGATGTAGGCTCCACCTCAGCTCCAGCACTTCCCCAAATTCCCCGATTTAGCACACCCCGTGCATCCACCGCGAGCAGCGCCACGCTCTCCCCCAGACGACCTCTGATCGTCTACAACTCTTCATCAGCATCTGCGTCCAACCCCAACAACATTTACGGCAGCCGTATCAACAACGGTACCAGCATCATGAGCAACAGTGACCATTACTACCCCCGAACTCAGGATCCCCTGTACAACAGCAACAATATTGGAGGAGGCTATGGTGGTAGCAGCAGTAGTAGCAGTAGTCCAGCAAGCACAAGTACCACAAACATCCCACCACAGCCTTTCCCAGCCCACCCACCAGTCACACGTTACCCTCCCAAAAAGACGCAGTACACTAACAATCCCAATTACAAACCACCCTCCAAAAAGAGTAAGTCTTCAGCAAATTTCGTTTCCCTCCATTCCATCTCTCTCATTTTCATATTTAAATTTTTCGCCTCTTTTCTTTCTCATCATTAAACTCCACAAAAGAATTTTATTATCGCATCATTAAAAATACATCATAACTTCTTTCGTTACACCTTCAAAAAATAATAATAACTTCCGAAACAAATCTTTCTTCTCTTTTTTGGCATAAAATCAAGTTGAGTTGGTAAATATTAACTATGGAAAGAACACAAGTCCATTATTCTCTGGTTTGATCACTGCATAAAGATCAGCAATCCAGTACTTTTTATTACTGTCATTCCTTCCATGTCAATTTTAAGTGGCTTTTTTTATTGCCCCTTTTCTCAATCTTCTTCACACTTTTGTTACCCAAACAAGTGGATGATGATCTACACTTGGGATGATCCAAGACAGAAAAGGATATACCACCAATACATACCGATCCTTACCATACACCCCTTTTTCCAAATTCATTAAGTACCCATTCAGCTTAGAAATAGCCATAAGATGAGTACAATTCATCTCATTGTCAGTCCATTTATATCACTGCTAAAACAAGTTTTATGGCATGATTATCAAATCCCAAGAAGATGACTACTGACTCAATGAACTTTTTCACAATGCATAAGCATAATATTTCACAATGGATGACTTTAGAATCTTTTTGGAATACAAAGGGAAAAAAGCGAAGGTTTCAAAGGAAAAGGCCACACAGAAAGGTGGTAGATAGATAGGTAGACAAATAAACTCTTGTTATGACGCAATCAAAGTTTTGTGGGGAATTTTGTTTGAAATAGACTCATTGACACTTTATCTGTTTCTTTACGAGCTTTTAAGAAGAGCTCTTCAAAAAGGAGAAGAAAAAAATATATGTGATAAGTTATCACAATTGTCATGGTACTTTTCGGTTTTCAAAACAAAAAGAAAAGATGGGAATGTGTTTTTAGGACTAACACTTAGTTCTGGGGTATTTTGTGTGAAAGGGCCAGGCCACCCACACAACAAATACACGATAGGGTCTGAAAACTAGAAGTTTTTAGTTGGCATTGAGGCACATGAGTATCAACATTGGTTTTACATGACATGAATGTTTTCAAAAACTTACAAGTATATAAATATTATTTGCACTGAACAAGCATCCTATTTTGCAATTTACATAGTTCATCTTCACAAATGACATATTAAATCTTGTAGAGACATAATTGCTCGTTTATTCCCATCATAAAAATCAGTCATTTCATGGGTAAATATTTTGACCGCGGGTAAATTTTCTAATTTCTAATCTCTTCACGGTGGTGGTGATGGTGGTGATGAAGAAGATGAACAACGAAATGATGATGAGATGAGACAACGACATCATCTCAACAACATTTGTAATTTGCAAATTGCAGGACCAAATAATTATCTATTTTTTTGTTACTTAAGCTATAAAATTCGCTTTGTCAAGAAGTACATACCCGCCTGCTGTGTGTCTCTCTCACTACTCAACAGTAAAAAATGAAATACATGTTAGTCAGATTTTTAAATCTGTACAAAAACTATAAAACGAAAAAAGTTAATCATAAACGAGAGATGCGACAAGGCTATTATTTGTTTCCCACAATATAATAGCTAGCATTTACAAGGACTCATACTCTTTAATTGTTTTCGGTAAGGTGAAAATTGATTTCCATTTTGGGCCCCTCTCTCAGCTCATCATCATCTCATCATCCAGTGAGTATGAAGGCCATTTACCATGTTTTTAAGCCAGTCGTAAAATAGAACAATCCAAACGGAAAACCAACCACTGCATAAACCCATAAACCACTTAACTTTGCAAATATTATTGTTTAGTATGGTCTCTGTAAGCTAGTTGTGGTGGTGGTGTAGTACTTTTTCATAATCATATTTTTTTCTTTGCTTCTTGAAAAAAACATATATTTTTTATGATTTTGGTACAACCTCCTCACATTTTTTATTACCTTTTCATTTCCAACCATTTTTCTTACCTTTTATTTGTTATTAATTAGTTGCGAGGACTATTATCATGCTAACTAACTACGCAATATGCAAAACAGTATGGATGAGTAGCTAAAAATACTTAGAATGATATTAACTTCTAATTTTAAATCTCTTTTTTATTTCTTTTCTCACTCCCACCTTCTTTTATTTATCTGCTGACTGTAAAACAGACAGTATGGAGACAGGACATAGACAAAAGCAGTAAAATACGAAATATTATTTTAACAAGTATGAAGCCAGTAACCTTACTTACCTTTTTATAGTTGTACATTTTACGCAGTCAGTCGTAAGGGATTAAAAAGGTTGAAGAAGATGAAAAATTACAATTATATTTTTAGACCCTTGGGATTTTCACTCCCGGTTCTGGTACGTGGCTTGAAAAACCAAACACCCAAGTACTCAACTAGGCTATAAAATCAATGAACAGTTACGAACACTATTCAATATTGAAGTTACACTATTGTGCTAAATATTTCAATGCATAAATATGAAATTAATTTTTCACTATGACACACCTTCGACCATCCTCTTCTGAGCCTTCCTTCTTCATGCGTACACGACAAAACGATAAGGGAATCGTAATGGTTTCTCAGACAATTGTACCAAGACGACCCTTTGAACTAGAAGAAGAAGATAAAAGATGAGACCAACTGAAAAAAATAAATATATTTTTCTCATTTTCCGGTTAGATGATTTTGACATGGCTAAATACAAATTGCTATTGTGTACTTGGCATCCTGTTTGGTTCTCATGGAATACATACACTCTATCCAATAATTATCTCGCTTGTTTTCTTCTTGTTCATGTTCAGATCAGTAGAACAAAGCATAAAAAAAGCTTGTAAGAGGAAAACAAGCGGTTGTTGTAATTGTTCAGACAGTTAAAACAACTACATGCTCATGATTTTATTACTACTACAGCTACTATTTATGTGTTGAACAAAACCAAACTACTAAACAACAAATAACAATGACATGACAATGACATCATCGTGAACATGGAAACATGAACACACGGGTGGATACACACATAGCAAGGCAATGCCAAATATATTTATGTACCTGGTTGGTTGAAAAAATCGCAGAGTGTCATTTTGTTCATGAGACAGAAGAGAGTGAGGAGGAATGTCGTTTAATGAAAATGTCTGGATTAACTTGCATCTTTGGAGAGAGAAGAAAAAAATAACCAAAAAGGCCTTACTTTTCTACTCGTCTCATTTTTCCATCACTTTCATTTAGAAAATCTTCGCACTTTTCAGAGTTGAGTATTGAGTAGACAAAATGTATGTACATTTATTCACACACAACATAATAACAAGTATGTCAGCAAATTAAAAATGATAATATCACCACACCACACCACCACCACCCCAACCACCTTAATAAAAAAATGACTTGAATTACTACTGGTTTTTTATACATAAAATTGATCTAGCAACAATGACAAGGTGATATTATGTTACAACAACAATAAAAAAAGACCGCGCATGCATAATATGCGACCAAGCATCAGAAAATAATTTAAAACATTGTTTGCCAGTTATTGTAAAATAGCTGAAAGAGAACAAGAGTGGAACATGACTTTATTTGAAATTATCTTATTTTAAAAATATTTTAATTTTTCGTGTGTAAACCTTCATTACATTATTTTTCTTTTCTTCTTTTTCATATCATCTCTTTTTGGAAATTCTTTATAAAAAATTATATGTGTAATAATTTGTTTGTGTTTTTTTTTGTGATTCTCGCAGAGGAACTGGAAAAGCATCCAAATGAAGTGGTGAAGAATGAAGAGTTAACCAGTGGAGCAGCCTCCTCATCCCTGACAGCCGTGCAAACGACGACGCTTCTATTTCTCACTTTGTCCACGATACTTGTCACCAGAAGAATACAGAGTCCAGTGGGTTTTCACTGGTTTCTTCTTCTTCGGTAAAGGAAACTAAAGTACTAGTGTCCCAAACCCATCATCACAAAAGCATAGCAGAAAAAAATTATATTATATATAAAATGAAAAATTAGAAGAAGGTGCACACACAACCCTTTTTAAACACATAAATACAAATACATTTACAAGGAAAGAAAAAAAGGAAATTTTATATTTAACTTAGAATAAATTTAAAAAAGCATCATCACAAAAAAAATGTTAAGCATATTATTAAAAAGTAAACAATTTAATTGTTAGCAAAGTTTAACTAGAACAGAATAATGAATAATCGTAGATTTTTTTCGTGTAAATTCTAATCCAATCTAAAATGATATATATGGCTTCGTCAGCGGCGGCGGTGATGCGATGGTGACAAAAAAAGGGGGAAAAATAGAAACGTAAAAAAACGACAATGATGATAATTCGATCCGATCCGCGCTCTCTCTCTCTCTTCTACGATAACCTATTAAAATACATTTATATATTTAAACAATATAGTATTTTTTTGATTATTATTAGCAAGGCTAGCAAACAAAATTTTGAAAATCGTCGTCACGTCAAAAATTAAACACCACCCAAACATCATCGCAAAAAATATAAATCGCAATTTCTTATTATTTTTTAGATTGTTCTCTCTACTGACTTATTTTTTAACAAAGTATATTAAAAGTTTAGTTAGGAAATGTACCACTCTACATAAAATACACAATATTTTGTATATGTTATTGTTAGAGTATTTTTTAGTATTATTATTGTTGCAATGCATTTTCTAGTAATATAGAAAAATGCTAGCAAAGCAGTGCAAAAAAAGTAGTACTGGCGACCTAATGGTAAAAAGTAGTGGTTTCCAACAAGTCAGTTTGTTAACGCACTTGTTACCTTGCCTTTTTCCACAATTGTTTGAGTGTGTTTGTCAGAGAGCTAAATAAATAGGTAGAGAGAGAGGTTTTTTATTTCTGCTAGTTTTAGATATAAGTATGATTTTTGGTCAAATCATCATAGTTATATAATAACTTTGTTTACCAATAAAATTGACTCGCCCTTTTTATTGCGCAAGTGACGAATTTGGAAAAATAACTGACGAATTCAAATTTTACAGAAAAAAAAAATCAAAATTAACCGCCATATTAACAGTAAAAATGAATGAGTGCATTTGATGTTACTTAACGTTCAATTAGTTAGGTAAAAAAGTGTATATTGTACATTTGATTAGTTTAGAAATTACTTTTTAAAAGTAAATGAACTGACTATATCGATGATTAGGATGATCGATCAAAAAGAGAAAAAGAAATCCTTTCATGTAAAAAAATACTAATAAGTCGTGTTAAATAGAAACAAAAAGTCGTAGAGAGAAAATAGTAAAACTGCTTGTGTAAAATATTTGCTGTACATACACCTTGTGTATTTTTTGAAGACGAAGAAGAAGCAAAAAATATAAGATTGATTTTACACTAAAAAATGGAAAATTGTATAAAAGAAGAAATCGTTGGTAGCTAACCACATAAATAATAAGCAAGTAATATACCGTTAAAAGGTTTTAAGAGAACGACTTAATTTTTTGATGAAAAGGGAAATGGAAAAGAAGAGGAAAGGATAGGTAGTTTTTCGATTGAAAGGTATTGGAAGCAGATTTTTGAAAAAGATGAAGAAATGGATGTTAACCAATTGCATACATTTTTTGAGTGATAACAAAGTTTATTACTAGGTAATTAAAACACGCAATTTAATATTTAGTAATAATTTAACTATGGTAAGTTTTAGAATGTTAGAATTTTTTTCTAAATCTCTGCATAGTTAACAATGTAATGTACATATACATACAATATACATCACAGGATAAGATAGCTGATATATTACATTACTGTTAGTATTGTTAAGATTTATGCACACAGATTTATTCATTTAGATTGGTAGACAAATTATCAAGTCCACATCACATGAGAAATACATAGTTTTACACTGTTGGAAAAAAATGGACAGTAAGACTTAAAGTATATAAAAAAACGTTTTCATAGTTTTCTAAAAGTTGACAAATTGAGAAAAAAAGTTAAGGAGAAAGAGGTTAGTTCACCAGCGACTTATTCAAATTATTATTAATAATTAATTAAGCGCGTTTTCTGTTCTTGTCTACTCTACAATTTATTCTACAAAGTAAATAGTATTTTTTAAGCTTAAAACTTTCACGACGAACTGAAAAATTACTTGTAAGGAAGATATATAGTAATTACTATCGTGTAATTTTTTTGGGAAAATTTTCGAAATGAATCAAAATTAGTATTGACGTTCATAAAATTATAAGCGTTTTTCCACAAATACAACTAACTGCTGTCTATCTATCTCATATAATTATTAGAGAGAGATATATATTAAATATTCCTGTTATTTCATAAATTGTAATATGTGTATTTCTAAAAGTACTTCAAACAATACTTTATTGTCGCCTTTTTTGTTATTATTGTAGGTTTTTTCCCTTTTGTTTCATTGTTGGAAAAAATTTAAGGTAGTAATTCACAATATCATTTCGCAGTATTCCTACAAGTAATTGTTTTTTGAATTTTTATCAAATTGATTATATGATACAAGATGGAAATGGATGATGGGATATTTGAGGGACCCAATACAAAAAATTACAATTTGGAAAATATGATTATACATATTATCTAATTACCTAATATTAATATGCTTAACTGATAACTACTATAGACAGATTCATCATCAAAAAAATCAATTTTTCCAAAATGTACATAAACATTGCCTTGGTGTTTATACTAAAATATAACTCAAATTATCATGCTATATATCTTATTGGTAAACTATTTTTAAAAGATAAGTATTTGAAAATTATGACTTATTTACAATTCCCTCTTCTCAAAAAGTTAACTGGAAATAATAATAATAATGTAGACAAAAATTATTGCTACAATTTGGTCACACACACGGAAAAGCTAACTAATTTATAAAGAATCCTCAATTTTTTTTCTTTAAAATATCTTAGTTATTTTTAAGTTACAAATTTTTATTGTTTTAAAAATGAAAACAGACTGATATCCGCTTACGTTTAAAAATAATAGCCTGTTATATAAAAAAAATCTACAGCCGAGAATATTAATTATCATAACAGCAAGCCTTCATTTTGTTCTTTAAGTTTATCTTTTTAGCTGAAATTGACTTGGAGAAAGTCAGACCAACAAACCATTTTTTATTGTCTTTTGTGCTTATTTATTTTTAAAAATACCAACTAAAATATGTCGTCCAAAATAGCAAATTTGGCGATGATGAAAAGAAAAACTATAAGTTGTGTGCCATATAATTTAACACCCTTTTTTATTCCCTTTTTGGCGTTTTTGAAGAAGCGTTTTTTTACACTTGTTTTCCAACTACAACGCAATTATAGTACTTACTGTGTTTAAAAAATATTACATGCTGTGTCACATATATATAGTATAATAAATGTATTTAATGATCCCATAAGATCATTATACAACTTGACTTTCACAATTTTGTTAATTTGAGTGTGTGCAGTGCGCGATGATAGATTTGTAATGAGTATGAATGAATGCAAACCTGTCATGTATTTTGATTCGTTTACAATGTCAGTATGTTTGCTAATATTATAATTATTATCAGTCTAATTATAATTGTATAATTACTTATTAAGCTACATTAGTAAGCATTTTCAATTTGAAATGTCAGCTAGTCTCCCGTTATAATTATGATTGTTATCACTGTCTTTACAAGACACACGAGTGTGGAAAAACTGATGTGTAATAATTCATTAGATAATAATTATATATTATATATATGTTAACGTTGTAAAATATTAATTGCTTTGTAGAACCATGTCATGCCCTCAAAATCATCATCAAACCTAAAAAGGTTTAAAAGGTTAAGTTAGCCATTTACTGTAAAACACCCACACACACGCGTATTTTTTGAGCTGTTTTAATGATTGATACAAAGTCGTATAATAATTGAAAGATACAATTTTGAAAAAAAAACCTTAACCCGTTTTAAGTTATCAAGCAATATTGAATGTTATTCAAATATCGCTCTTGATTTTTAATCAATTTTAAATAATGTCATCATCATCCAAACGAAAACTGATAAATACTAACTTGGCTACATTGTTATCATTAAATTGTTAACACTTCTCATTTTCCGTGTGTAAAGTGCTTAAAAATAAATCCAGTAGACGAACTAAGGTAATACTTGTATTATTTTTCGAAAACAGTACCATAAAATACACATTTATTTTGTAATTAATATCACAACTGTAATTTTGAGTTGGACGTTGTTAATGTTACTATAAAAAAGCGTGTACCACGTTCATGTAATATTCAAAACATGTACATTTTATGTAACTATTATAGGTAATACTGGTAATTTAGTCTTGTATAAGCGTATTAAATACACAAATGATGTATGTAAAACTTAATAAAATGTACTTTGTAATGACGATTAAATGTTATATTAGCTGTATGTTGTATTTGCTAAGATAAGAATAAGAAATAAGAGATGTCTGTAAATATAACATAAACTTACTATTGATGTTACTGATGTAAAATATATTAATTACTAGTAAGTAATATAACTGTAATAATAAACATGTAATCATAATCAGCCGCATTATTATTTTAAAGAATATTTTGTTGATTTTTGTTTCTTTTTAAAGTACATTTAAAATGTATGTAGTTATTTTTAAGAGTATTTGAAGAAGTAAATTACACTGACGATGATTTTTAAGCTTTTATGTTAACTGTTATAATGAGTTTATACTGTGTAATTATACTGTAATTTTGGTCATGATACTGACGCAGTATAATAGTTGTATTTGTAATGATTAATTAATAAATGAATATATATAAAAATACATATAAAGTATTTTAGCTGATGAAAAAATTATGGAACGAAGTTTTGAGTACGCGACGGATTCTACAAAACAATGAATGATGAATATGAACATGTTAAAGATGAGAGGAGATAAATTTAGTAAAAAAATACAATAAATGTCGTAAGTGTAATGTCAAAACTTCTGTGTCTACTACTATTACTACTACTACTGATGATATATAATAATATGTTATACAAAAAAAATGTTGTATCAAGAGATATGATGATGATATGATGTGACCCATATTATTATTATTATGATGATTATTATAAAAATTGATTTTTTTCAACGTATTTAAATAAATCAATGTGTAATGATGAATATGAGAAATGTTTGACTGTTTTTATTGATTTAATTGCATGGATTTACTTTTGTTTCCTATGGGTGTTTGTGACCTGGCATTGCAAAAATAAACATAATCAAATACAAAGGGACTACGTACATAAAATATCATTTATTGATTTATAATATATTAACATACTTTTTACATATGGATATCAATCAAATAACGAAAAATAAGTGTGCGAAAAAATAACTGTTATTAGAGAATATGGTTTCATGGCATCATCCAGCTTTAAGCTTGGTCTTTGATTACGTTTAAGTTTTAAGGAATTTACCTATTCATATTTCTGATTTCGTTACGACAATAAGTATTTGTGCTACCGCAGAGCCAGCATAATTACCTCGATGATACACATCCATCCTTAGTTCCAATTCGACATCTTGAGGTCCTAAAATTGGTTTTGCTAGAGCAACAACCGCGGAGGACTGAGAAGGTCGTCGGAGGAGAAAGTATGATCTTGTTGCGGGATCAACTCCACTAGATGCCCGAGCACTTTTCAGTTGAAGGTCAAAATGTTTCACTGACCCAGGCCAATTGGGACCTCGCATGGTAAAGAGATCGACAAAGCCTTCTTTCGCGGATATGGAATAATTGGACTGGAAACTTAAAAAGCTTTTGGAAATGGTCAGTGGGTCACGGTTGCCATTTCCACTGTTTGCATGATTTATCATTTTGCACCTGCTGCACACAAATGAAATAAATACCTTTAACCACAACAAAACATAAATGGCATATAAATTAACTTATCAGGTTTCCAAACTTCAAACGTACTGCATTTGGGTTCCATCAACAGAGTAGCCAGGAGGGCAAAGGATCCGATTACATCTAAAGCCTCCGCGGGTATTCAAACAGAACTCATCTTGACGACAAACATTGCCCGCTTGACATTCGTCGATATCTATAAAATGCATTGAAAATAAAATTTCCATCCAAGCCAATAAATCATATACGTATTCACCATTTGTTTTACTGTTCTAAGTCTTAATTTACCTTGGCAAGTTTTTCCGTCACTTGCCATCAAAAACCCTTGCGGACAATCACATCGATAAGAACCTTGAGTATTTTCACAGCGACCAAGACATAATGCTCCATCCTTATTTTGCTCACACTCGTTGATATCCTGGCATGTCCTATAAATAGCAATGCAATCAGTAAAGTCAACCAGCTTTTGAAATCAATAAAATCTAAGTCTAACGTTTACCTTTTGTCACCACTAGGTATGTATCCAATTTCACAGCCACACTCATAAGATCCCCACAGATTAATACACTTTTGCTCACAGAGACCCACAATTGTTTGACATTCGTTTATATCTAAAATGTACGAGTATTTCCTCCCTAAGTTATTCAGATCAACTTATAATATGATCAAGAGTCTCTTTAATTTACCTGAACAAGTTCTGTTATCAGAGTCAAGTTCAAATCCTTCCTTGCAAATACATCTAAACGAGCCAATGGTATTATAACAGTCAGCATTACTACCACATGAATTTGTTCCCAACTTTGTGCACTCATCGACATCGTCACAGTAACCTTGTGGAGTCATGGTATGACCCGGGGGGCACTGGCAAATGTAGCCTCCTCCTCGATTCAAGCATTGTTGATTAGATTTGCACGAATGTGTTCCTATAGCGCACTCGTCAATGTCCACACAACGAGTTCCAACGTCATCCGGTTCAAATCCTGCGGGGCATACAGTTTTCGAAATGCATTGATACCCACCCTGGGAATTGATGCAGCGCTGATTTGAGGAACAAAGTCGACTTCCAGTAATTAATGCCTGGGAGCATTCATCAATATCTGTCGCGAATAAAAAAATTGACAATTATGAAAAATTTCCATTATATTCATCTTAAGCAGAAATATAAAGTTACCAATGCATTCTCCACGCGGATTAAACACATATCCTGAACTACACGTGGTTCTACACTCTCCCGTGGGTGCAAGTGACAAGCCTGACGGACATTGCCTCACAACCTTTACACACGTGAAGGAGCCCAACGTATTTTTGCACTGGTACTCTCCTCCCAATCTGTGACAGTCGTGAGTACCAAAAAGACACTCATCGTCATCATCACACTGGCCTGTCTGCGAATTCAAAGTGTAACCAGTGCCACAGCCAGTTATACGTATGCATGTGTAACTTCCAGGGGAGTTGTCACAACGTTGACTTGATAGACAAGAGTGTTGACCAGATTGACACTCGTTGATATCCTGACAAGACTGGGTGATTGGATCTCTATAATAACCGGATTTGCAACGACAGTAATAGCTACCAATTGTGTTGCTACAGACTTGAGTGCTGTCACAAGGGTTTCTCTCTCTACACTCGTCAATATCTTCACAAGCTGGTTGGTCATCATTTCCAGCGGGTCTTGCCAAGCGAAAGGATGCTCGGAAACCTATTTTTATTTTTGTTATTCATTTACTTTTGCTAAAATTGGTCCACCGTTCATACAATGTGAACAATATTATCGTAAAATTATTTCATAATATTATCAGAAGTAAATATACCTCCGGGACAGTCTGTTGTTGTAGACGGAGGAATGGGAGTGGTAGAGGGTGCTCTAGAAAGTCTCAGCTCATCATTCGCACTGCTGCCTCGAGCACGTGGAGTAGAATAATCGTTGTCGTTGCTATCAAAATGTCCAGTCCTTTTGCTGAAACCCGAGTCAGGAATGGTGTTTTCAAGACTATCCTCGACAGAATCAGTCACAGTGGTCCCACCAAAATAAGGAGCAGTGGAACCTGTTAATCCTCCTGGGGAACTATTTGTGGAATTCATACCCTCACAGCGATAGCCACCAACTTCATTAATACAAGTTTCCGAGGCAGCACAAGTATGCAGGCCTACTGAGCATTCGTCTCGATCTATAAAATGTTACAAGTATGAAGTATGTATTTCTTCCCAACTGATTGATTTTCCAATATACTTCTTTATGAATAAATATCAACCAATTATAACGTTGAATTACCTTGACAGAGAAAAGTATAGTTTTTATTAGGCTCATAACCAGGAGGACAATCATTATCCTGATTTTTGTCCAGTTGGTGACACTGATAGCTACCGGCAACGTTTAGACACGATTCCACGTCAATTCTGCAATCGTGAGTGCCCTCAAAACACTCATCGACATCTACAATCATTTAAAAAACCAATTTTAATAACCACTACATAACTATTACATAAATTGTTCCAGATTTTTAAATATAAATTATCAACCTTGGCAATTTCTCAAACGGATATCATAACGAAAACCTGGCCTACATTTAATATCACACTCATAAGCACCAGCCGTGTTTCGACAACTTTCCACTGAGTGATTACAACTGTCTATTTTTTCAGAGCATTCATCAATATCTATGAAATTAGAAAACAAGTTAGATCAGCAAGAGTTATTCATTACCATTAATTTGTTTAGATATGCCTAATAACTGACGATGAGTATTAACTTAAATACCTTCACAATTCAAGGTGGTAATATTGAACTTGTATCCTGTGGGGCAATTGTACCGAGTAAAGTCTTTCTTATTTTGGCAGTCGAATCCTCCAGGTATGTTGATACAATGTTGAGTCTCTCGTGCACAAATATCGTATCCCTTTGCGCATTCATCAATATCTGTTCCCAGCACAATAAACCGTTTCATGACTTTGATTTATATATTTTAATATGTTCATGTAAAATGAATGCATTTTTTCATACCATCACATTGTCCTGTTTGAGCGTTTTGCTGATAGCCTGGTGGACAGTGAAAATTAGTTTCCCCTTCCCTTATCACCACATCACACACATATGAGCCTGGAGTGTTGCGACATTTTTTGTAAGGAAAACAACGATGTTGTCCTATCTGACACTCGTCAATGTCTTCAAATTGAACAAAATTAAATGTAGGTATATTTTTAAAGTGAAAGAGTTCGAACCATAAAAAATTATAAATATTGAGCATATTAACCATCACAAACTTGCGTTTCGACATTTAAAGTAAATCCAACTGGACATCCTGCAGCTAAAACAGAATTCTTGAAGGACGGAAGTGATGAAGATGTGAGGTATGTAGAAGTAGTTCTAGAGGACGATGTGGTGGCCGTTTGTGTATTTCTGAAAGAAAATGGGGAGCTATTCTGGGTAGTAGCGTTGCTGGCAGGCTGTGAAGTGGTGGGTCGCTGATATCCCAAGCTGGATAATCCTGATAGGTTCGTCGTTAGTAAAATGTAAGGGGTTTCTGTACTAGGATAACCCGCTTTTCCTCCAGCTTCCAGGCAACATTTTGTTAAGGACGTATCCCATGGAGGACCAAGAGCAAGTGTCAGAGATTGAAATTCACAATACAAACCCATGGCACCAGCTACCAAACCAAGTTTGCAGCCTTCACAGCAGTCCTAACGCAAAAAAAGATAAGGACCACACATTAGCATGGCAGCATACAGATATGCATGCAACTGGAATATACCGTTGAACGTACCATACCTTATGATAATTCTCTTCAGGGCCAAAGCCAAGTCCGCATTCCTTTCCTGACTTCGCTGCCTCGTGACCTTGAGAGCATTGTTTTTCTCTGAAATATTGGCATGGAGCAAAGACAATTATTTATCCATCCAGCCAGCCACGAAAACTATTCATATATTCTTAAACTTTTTGCATTTAAGTTATTTACCTGTAGCTTTTTCGACAGCAAGCCCCTATCATTGATGCACATGACGCTTGATGTTCAGGAGGAATTCCAGTCACAGGACCTACATGTTCGGAACAGGTTTTGTTATCCCAACTCAAAACAACTCCTAAGTTGCAACATCGTCCCAGAGTTGCCTCCAGACCTTCAAAGTTTAAGAATATAATTTTTACATGTAACTTTCACCTTTTCAATATTTTTCAATAAAACTTGCATAATTGGTAATGAATACCAGTATTTATCTAAATTTTGAACTGACCTTGAGCTGACACCAGTCCCGCATTATTATACAACCAGTAACACAGCGCCCATCCCAGAATGCTTGACCCAAGGCCTTTAAGTCTCAAGATAACCATGATACTACACTAGACCATTTAAAACTTAAGCTAAAAACGACACAACTTTTGAAATCAATGAGAAGTACAAGAATATAAGATTTTCTTCCATGTAACTAATTTCTAATTACTTAAGTTAGGCATATGGCAAATACTGTCACCTTTTCATTACTGAAAGCATAAGATATCCAACATGCAACCATCGGAACTTTAATTCACATTGGTTTAAGGCTGTCCTATATTGGTGAAGGAAAGACGCATTAAACCAAATATATCCAAGTCTCACATAAACAAATAATCAACCAAAAAAACCGTTTCTGTCAATACAACTACTACGCTGAATGGAATGAAGTATTTATTAATCTTTAAAAAAATATTAATCCATTTATCAAGGACTACAAATTGAACATGATCTAAAACTTAGACCTAAAAAGTTATCAAAAACTAATCAAATCATTAGAACGAAACACTAAGCAATTTTACACGAAATGATTATGTCGAATTTTTCAAAATTAGGTCGTTTCGTTTGCTATGAAGACATCTCATCTCATCATGACACAAAGCTAATCAACAAAGCATATGTATGATGTATAGACAGACATCGTCGTATGTAAAAACATAAATACATTATAAATACAATCTACTGACGAGAGTTTTCTTAACTACGACTTTATAAATACTATGTGATAATTAATGTAATGATGACATGGAACATAACTTCCAAGATAAGCTAAATGGAATAATACCATCTTCACAAATCAGAGAACAGTAGCAGTGGTGCTGGTGTTAGCCTACATTCCCAGTTTATTTTCTTGAGATGATGATTAATTGACATGATGACATCCTAACATCATTTTATCTTTACAACCCATGCACCACTTACTTTCGACTTTATATCCATTTCTTCAGAGTGGTTACATTTAAACATTGATAATGTTTGAGTCGAATGTCACTTACAACCTCACTATTAGCCAAGTAAAAATAGATTACTCAGCATTCTGAACATTTTAATGCTTATCACTTATTCATTCGCCTTTTTATCATCAACACGTAATTCTGTTTTATTAGTTAAGAAAAACTAGTCTCTCATTTTCGTTCACTTTAATATTAACTTGATTAAAAGCTGCAGGTCCCATACGTTCCCAAGTCATAAGCGACACTCCTTCTCCATCAACTGCCACAAACACCCACTTGGGATCCCAATCTTTAATGGGTTGTACGATAACTTCCTTCATGTCACCTTTCGTTAACCCTAATTTTCTATCAAAATTTTGCTCATTATAATGGGCTACCTTTTGCTCATACACTATCACGAAACGAATTATAACAAAAGCACACATTTCCGCAAGTTCCATACTGACTTCAAGGTTCAAACCAAACATATCTGGAGCCTTAAGCTTGCCGTATAAATTATATACAAGATGTGACAGTCTAAAATCCTTGTAAGGGTTTACATCCTTCGGGCCCATGGGTACTTCAAGAAGTAACCTCAACGATTGTTCGATGAGCGGAACGTTTTTGGAGTTGACTCCAACTTCAAGCCAGACTGCTACCTTGTCCCATCCTCCATGGTCTAACAATCTGTGGATGACAACACACAATTATTTGACGTCTTTCACAGTTGTGCTCACATTTTCATTAAAATTAACGATTAGATAAAGAGCTTCATAATTGTTCTTACAGTCTTACTGCACCATCACCTATGACCCTCATTACTTTAACACGCTCCAACATAGATGCCTCAATTGATATATCAAATGGGTGGAAAATTCGGTCCATTTTTCAGTAAAAAATACAAATTCCCATGCAAAAAGTAGTTAATCGTTTGCAAGTATATTATCCAACTTGTTATCCAGATCTTGTAATTTTAAAACTAACCATATACTCAATATACTTTATAACCCGCCGGCAAAACAATTAGATGTTGTCTGACTAATAATCATCCATTAAATGGCGCAAACATGAATAATAAACATATCAATTGTGAAAAGATACAGTAATCTCCGAAGTTTCTAGTTTAACAGATGATGAATTCCATTCCAGTTGCAATGCATGAGTCAGCCACGAAAACAACGTGTGCAAAATATTTATTGAGATGATCCCGATCCCTTGCACTGATTTACAAGAAGCAAAACGTGTGTGACGTGCATTGCACATGCTGTATACCTGTCAAAAATCAGTACTTCTTGCGATGCACACATTGATGCTATATTATTTACAAAAGTAAGCTATAAGCCCATTAAGTACATCGTTCACATAATGTGGAACGTTCGCACTCTAATCTTCTGCCTTCTGAGAATCCCTTCCCGATAAACGAAAATAAATCGACGAAGAATGAATGAATAAAATGGAATTAGTGGTTTTTAAGGATTTGTTAATTTTTTCGAGAGAGATTTTTGCATGACATATGCATGCCAAGCTACGCATATTGTTGATTGTGGGACTTATCTTTGAACCAAAGAATTAAAATAGGGTTGACAGGCATTTATGTACATACGTAAACTTTCCATTTATTAGCCAGTGCAATCGTATAATGAAGTCTTAAAACTAAAAAAGGGTCACATTCACATTTATTTTTAACGTTTAGATATTGTTGGGTTTCCTTCGTTCATCGTTCATTTTGCGCTCTTGGCTTCTAGTGTCTTCATACAAAAAGATCGTGGTGATATTATGGGGCTTTTGCAGATATGATTGATATGAAAAAGTATAGCCGATTTGATGTATTTTGTAATTTATGATTTCATTTGCATTTTGCATAAAGAGTTGCATGAAACAATGATATATTATCTATGTGATTATAATGTTTTGTTGTGGAGTTCATGCGATTGGTGCTTTTGTCATCGTTTTCAGAGAAATAGTTAGTTTGACTACCAGCTATGCCATTTATGTTATGAAAAATTATAGATTTTAAAGAAATATGTTCATGCGAATATTATTTACGTTTAAATGCAAAATGACACTTTAAATTTTCGTAACAGCAGATTTATAACCAATCATGATATAATTATACCCAATTATAATGGTCCCAAAACAATCACAAGAATTCTAATTGACTTATACATAGTTAAAACTTACGAACACAGTTTCTAAATAAATGTTAAGTAATAAACAATTTCATAATAATTTCAATTTTCAATTAATCTTATAAGTATAAAATGAAGGCCAAATAACGATAATGATCATTAAATTTAACATTAATTTTCAACATTAAAATAAGAACTACACGGTGCAATCATACTAATACTAACACTAAGAATTTTTGCTTAAGTATTATAAAAACATTTAAACAAAAACGAAATGAGTTTTCTGAGACGAATAACCACGTTAGTTATACTGACGGGCTTATTTTACATCTTATCAAACCAATTTGTGATCATTCAATCTAAACCAATTGTAAGTTACTAGGATCGGCAACTTCAAATTTTAATACGAATTAATGAAAACAAAGTTCTTGCGAAACAAATAAGCTTACTGAAAGAATAAATTCCTACACTTTTAACAGGGCGGTGGAGGACCCGGGAAACTTATGCATGCAGCACCGGCAAATGCCATTGTCTTTAGAAAGATTGTTGCTCTGTTATGGAGCCCATCACCAGCACCCAATCCCGGAACCTGACTTTTACATTTTATCTTTCATTAAAATAAACTTAACTTTTAAACTATTTGTAATAATTTTCTTACAAAATGAAATTTAGAAGAGATTTATGTAATTATACAACCATTTACAACTATTTAATGTGAAAAAAATTCTAGCTAATAAAACGACAACTTTTGTTTGTTATTTTTCGTCAGAATTTCGCAAAGAAAATTAAATGTCAATGAATTTGACCTGATTGGTACTGGCATGAAGGTCTTGTTCTTCCCTCTTGGGTTTCAACGCCACCTTGTCATTTTCTTCAAGATCGTGATGATCTTGAGCAGACTCCACACCTGGGGCAGTCTCCACACCTGGAACAGTCTTCACACCTGAAGCAGTCTCCACAACTGAAGCAGTCTCCACACCTGAAGCAGTCTCCACACCTGAAGCAGTCTCCACACCTGAAGCAGTCTCCACACCTGAAGCAGTCTCCACACCTGGGGCAGTCTTCACACCTGAAGCAGTCTCCACACCTGAAGCAGTCTCCACACCTGGAGCAGCAACTGATGTCTATATAAAGGTATTCAATTTGTGAATTAAGTATTGTTGGAGACAATGTAGTCAATGTAGTACTTTTAAATTTCGTTTTACCTTTGCATCAAGCTGAAGAGCATTGTCTTCAGGCTTATCGTCCACCAACACTTCTTTTTCCACTTCAACCGAAGAGTTGATGCTTTTCGGAGGTGTGGACTCCGTTAGGTTTCCGGAAATCTCCATTTTGTCCGGATTTTCCATCTCCTTTTCCTCTGCACCTGCTTCATCAGCAATAGGCTGGAAAAACAACACCAAGGTAGTTTCATATAATATGACTACATGACTTCTTAAGGTATACAATAAATGCATACATGATACTTTTATATAACATTTAGGTACAGTGTATAACAAACCAGAGTGGAATCCACCAATGACTTCTCATAGTTAGAATTTTCAGATGACTTCACTCCATGCAAGTCAGTGTCCTCAATGGAAGTGTTATCATTCGAAACTTCCATCTAAAAATAGAAATTTCCAACAATTATCAAGCGTATTTGCATTTTTAAATGCCTAGTAAATTATGGTGTCGAAAGAAGCTACTTAACCTACCTTGATAGAATCATTCAGATTTTTTTCAGCTTGCTCTAATCCATCATCTTTAGTCATTTCCTTTTTAAGCTCATCTGTGACCGCACAGACGTCAGCGGCAATGGAGATCTGTACATACAGCAGAAACAACAGAAGCATGAATGCTGCACGATAGCACAACAGCAAAACAAGTTATAAAATTAGAATTAAAGACATACATCCATCGGCTCTTCGATCTGTAATGTTACCCCTCCTACTTCTGACAAATCCTCATCCAATTTATCATTCTGAGATGAACTTGGGACAGACTTCCTTCCAACCCTGCGCGTCCTCTTTCCAGAGGATCTCCTCATCTGTTCTTTTCTAGCAGCCAATTTCAATTCAAGCTGTCTTCGCCGATTTTCTTCGGTTATCTCCATTAGGCAGTCGCTACGAACCCACTCATTCCAACTAGAATTCCAGTTTTTATAGTGCAGGAGATACGCGAAATTGTCATCACAAATAGCCTCCTTTTCGGAAGTCATTGACCGAATCAATGTCGCATCTCTAGCCAATGATTTCTCCTTGTTAACAATATCAACATGTTTAACTTCCAATACTACCGCATCGTACAACCGTCCGTTGCAGTTTGACAGCACCAAATCCGATGATTTGTACAGAGGTGCTGCGGATACACTACTTCTTAAGCGTCTGCCTGACATAATGAGATGTTACGTTTTCTAATGGAAGAAAAGAAAATCAAAACGACGAAGGAATCAATAGTACTATACCATAATATACTGTTACTTCTGACTTTTTATTAGACCTATTTCAGTTGGGTAGCAGGAGTTGGATCCAACTACCTGATAAGGGTTCATACTTAAGCAACGTAATGCTAAAAAATCATTTACTGAATTACAGATAACTTTCCCTCCCTCTCATGTAAAGATTTTTTAACATTACGTGATACTTATGCTAACATGGGATGTCATGCTGACCTATGACCCACCTAACCACTCCACGTGTTACCTTCCATATGCATGACCCCCTAAATGAAAAATTGCACTTTGAACAAAAATGCAACTGTACATTTTTATTTTTAATCTGGCACGGAGGATTCAAAGAAAAGTCTGAATAGTAATCAAAAATAAAATTGTTACTCCTCTCTAATTTTTTTAATCGCCAAAAATAAAAATAAAATCTAAATTAAAATTCAGGTAGTTGGATCCAACTCAAAAATGGTAGGATGGAATGTGGTCCGACTCCACAGGAGCTGGATACAACTACCTTGAAAGTAATTTTTGGGGAATTGGATCCACCTCCTGCTACCCAACTGTATTGGTTACCTAGCTCTAGCTGACTTACAGGACGGACTGATAGTTAAATAGGGTCTCCCCAAATGTATTTTTTTAAACTTGAATTTAGTTAGGGTTGGGTCTGATTAAAAACTGATGAAAGTTGGAATATTTTTAATTTGATTAGGTTCGACTTTAGATTAAAATTTAATGAAAGTTGGATTGTTTAATGCAGTCAGGTTTAGACTCTGAACTCATCCAAATTTAAAAATTAAAAGGACAAATAAAACCACCAAAAGGGAGGAATTTTTGTCAACTATCACCTCGTCCTTTAAGTTTTACTAATTAATGTCTATAAATAATTAATAAAACACTAAATTACCTTGCAGGTTTTTTTTAAATTTCACTTCTTTCTTCCGAAACAATTAGTTGTAAGCGTACAAGCAAAGTAGAACTCACCAAAAACTATTTTCAAGATGGAGGATTCCGACGAGAAGGAAAAAGCAGTACCGTCTTCTTCTATCACACTTTACCCCACCATACCACCATCACCTACTTACCACTGTGTAATCGTGTAACATGTTATATGCAACATGCAACAATGTATTTTATCTCCTGCTCACATCACACCTACACGCAACGCAACGCAACGCAATTCCAAAAAAAACTCTGACACACCGATCATAAGAAAGTAGCTGAAACAATGCGTCGCGGTGTGTAGAATGTAAAATATCGATAATGATGATGATCACTGTGATTGACAATGAAAAGCATTTTCACATGATATCCCACATGACCAAATGAGCATTAAATTGTTACAGCAACAACCCCACCGTGGTGACTGTGACCTTTGATCCCATTTTGTGACTTATACGGTAACTCTGACCTAGAATGATACATTACTATAGGAATTTACTCTCGATGACAGTTTTCTATTGCGCTATTCAATTTTGAAATTTACGACATTGACCTTCAATCTTGACGTTTGACCCAGTGGGTTACAAATTAATAATATGGTTATTTGCCTTGGACCATCAGAGTTATCATCAAACCTGTATGCTAGAGTTATCAAATAGTGAGGGCCAGACAGACGGACAAACATGATGTAGTCAATACTTGCTTCGCTTCGGTTATGTTAAAATGTAATACTTGTTGGATTCACAATTAGTATAAAAAATATACATGGCTTAGTATAGCCATTCATCCAGACTATTCCAGATTAGAAGGAAAGGAAGATGAGGCGCGCGCGAGGCACGGCATGGCACGCGTCGGCTCCGGCTCCTTACTTACAAGTAGGTATGGTGGTTGTTGAAAAATGCATTGTTACACGTTAAACATACAGTGTGTAAGGAAGTGCCAGGCAAAAGCTGCGACTGACTCATTCAATTTATGTTAGTGGAATGCGGAACCGGTCGGCAGTCGTTCAATGCAGCCTAATAGCATATCTATCGCATACTATATATCATATATCGGTAATCGGTATCCACATTCCACAATCCACCTTGCATTATAGGAACGGAACAGGAATCAGCTTAGCTGTTTAAAATCCAATATGGCTACCTATTTGAAAATAATACAATTTAAAAGGCTAACTGCCTTTTTCTCATAAATCAATTCGCACAGCAAAAAAGCCTCAAAGTTTTGTCACGTCGAACAGCCCTACACAACTACACATAATGTATTAGCTTTCATCCCTTTAATATAAAAATGCATGGAATTGATGGAATGGCAAAAATGATGAATGATGTGATGGATGATGACTATGACTTCCAGCCTTTTTTGCCTGTTGCTCTCTAAAAAAACATGTATAACATATAAAGGATGATATAATATGCATACTAAATTATACAACCAAGCCAGTATATCCGTTTTACACTTGCAATCCAATGTAGGCGGATATGAACCGGTAGTATAGTAAAGTACGCGGTTCCGCATTCCATTTAACAAATTGAGCCAGCCATCAACAGAACTTTACCGAAAAATAATTTTCTTCTGTATGGACCGGACAGGACGTACTTAACGTAAGTACATCTTGTTTGTGTAAAGCTGGCTCGTGCCTCAACTTCTAATCTTCTGATCTAGCTGTCTGATGATTGGCTAAGGCTCTATACTTCTCGTTAGTCATGCATGCATGCATATTTTAATGATGTACATTACACAACAAGGATTATTCGAAAAGTATTGTATGCATTGTAATCGGGAGGAGATAATTTACATTGTTGCGATTAACTTTTAATAATTGTTGTATTTTTGATTGTTGGATGAATAAATTGTGATAAAGTACTCATTTTTTTCCTCCCATCACTTCGGAAAGTACAACAATTAACCGGTGAATTAATTTGCATGTTGGTGAACAAAAGGATATATCTCTCAGAATAGGGCACAGTTTTGCAAAATTCCAATTAGTTAAAGAGGTAATTAACGTTTTTAATAATTATTGATAAGCATTAATTTATAGAAAGTAAAGCATATATAGAAGTCAGTATCATGCAAAATATAAATCAATTAATTGTTATGCTGTGTTTGCTATAATTTTTCAGATAACACCTTATACCTTATCTAAACTACTTTCCAGTATGGGCGTTGAACGAGAAAGGCCGAAGGAGAGGCCTCTGACGCCACCTCCGTTTGGACGCCCCCGAATGCCAGCTGAGAACCTAGACAACATCGATGTCCAAGCTGAAGATCTCCAAGAGTTTCACGAACTTCTACAAGAGCTAAACGATAACATTGCAAATTTTAACAATGTTGGAATTATAGAATTGATTGGGGCTCCAGATTTCGGTTTCGGCGATGGGGATAATTCCGACACGGGAAGCGATGAATTTAATGTTAGTGGTAGTAGCGATTCAGAAAGCGAAGACGGCGCACATGTACCTGCAACTCCACCAGAACCAGTACCTGAACCCCAACTAGCATCTCCACCTGCATCAAGTGATTCTGACCAAGAAGATGAGTCGGAAGAGAATGATATCCTTGAATTCTGATTGCGTGGTTTTTGGTTAGATTTATTATGCTCAATGGTTTGATTGTAAATTTTGAAAACTGATATTTCAATTAATTATGCATAGTTATTTGATTTTCTAGTATTAATTACGCAAAAGATTTAGTAATGAAGTAACACGGTATATTATTGTATGATATAGCGAAGCAATTTGAGTAGTGCTGTAACATTAAAACCATCAGCCTTGATTTCTTGTACTTAAAACAATTCTGAAAATATTATGAAATAAATAGAAAGATATTATTTAAACTAACTATTTCTCTGGAAAAGACAAACTTATTCCATTTAACAATTTATTTCATAAAAAAAACATCGTAATCACATAATTAATAGACCATTCTTTCATGTGAATTACTTTTGCAAAAAAATCAGATTAAATCATAAACACGTTTTACATTTTCAAAGTTTAGAAGAAAAGTGTCCCGTCATTATATGGGTACTCAGTTGAAGTAGTGTTGATGAATGTTCCATTGGGAATTTTGTTGTAGTGGGCACATCCAAATATCTGGCCATACTGAATCCATTGATCCACCAAGTACAAGAAGCCCAAAATGAGGCAAATGATCACCTGCACAAAAAAAATAGACAAAGTAATAATTAAAATCATATCTGAATAGTCCTTAATAAAAATCAACAAAAATACATAATAATTAATATGATAAAAAAAATAGTTATATGATTATCTTACCGTAAAGACCAAAAACGAAATAAACGCCGTGGTGCACATCACCATGTGCACCGCGAATGGACTTTCCCTCTGAACAGCCTCAATCTTTTGCTCACCAATTGTTACCGAAACGTCTCCTTTCGGGGCTTCGCCTTCGGTAGAGGGGCTGGTTGGAAATCCGATGATCATGTTGTATTTAGTAAAGTATACTTCAATCAATGTCAAAACACAATTTTAACTTGAAAAGTGAACTAGACCAATGTAATTGGAATAATGAAAGTTAGTTTAACTTTTAGCTAAAATAAAGAAACCTCGCCTTTGTATAAGCTTTCAGTACTTATGTTCAATCGATCAATAAAAATTAATGAAGACACGTCATTTTAATGGCAAAAAAAATTGTCGTACACACTGTCAACCGTCATAGTCATAAACGATAAAACAGGTTAACAATGGACTTTTTTTCATATGAGATTCAGCATTAGCAGATGGCTTGTGTAAATATAGGTGCATACCTTTGCTAACTTTTTTTTACTAGATTTAGTTTTTTCATAGCCGTATTTTGTAGGCACTACCGTAATAATAAGCAGTAAAATAAAATTCGCAGTATGCATTGTTTCACTAATTATCATTTGTTATTTAGACTGTCTGTCTGTGACATCAACTCACTACCGCTCATGTACACTACTGTGCTATGCTTTGTTTCATTTCCTTTTACGAATAAATGTTTTCGTTTACTTATTGTGGTGACTTGCGACGCAGTAATTTCCAACGTTTTATAATTATAACCAACTTGACTTTGACTGAGTTGTAATTATAAAGATAATTGTTCTACAATCCATCTAATAAACATAAAATGGAAAATATAACGCGACAAAAGGGATTTTTTTTATAGTCGGCAATAAAAATTATTATTTTTGGCATGTTGTCTTTGTGACGTCGTCCCTACTTCCGCTATAAAGTTATGAGTGAATAATTATCGGTAAGGCACATTATATTTTTGATTCACCTTTTTGACTTTATTTTTGGTACAAAATATTTTGAAACTTTTCAATGTTTTCGATTCAAGTTGTAACAAAGAAATTTAATACGTAATATGCAAATACTATTATTAATGCACTTGATAATGATCAAGTCAATTCCGTTTTTCATCATTGAAGTGAAATATGATGTAAATATTCTTATTTATTATGAAATTGTCAAAACAAACAAAAAAAATAGCAAGAGATATGTTCAATGCTTATCTTTTTCCTCCATTCTGTATAAATAGCTGTCGCGTAATCGAACTGGTCATCATTTTGTTCCAAACCTTTGGAAAACTCTCGGCAATCAAATTTCCTTTGAAGTTTCAAAGAAAATCATTTCTTCCTGACAGTAGTACCACTTGAAGAGATCTTCGCAGTTTCTTTAAACTAATATCACTAAAAGTTGAAAAATAAAGCGGATTTTGGTTCGTTGAAACTGTGATCTTGGCCTATTCACAATTTCGTATTTGTCAACATGAATAATAACACTGAAGCTCCTTCTAGGTAATTTTTAACTTTTTTTTTTATATAACCATGAAATAATATCATCAATCAATTAAGTGTATGCGTCATATTATAATACATTATGATTTGTTTGTGATTTTTAAATTAGTTCATCCGAATCCACTGATGAGCAACTGAATCAACGACCTTTCGACGAAACGTTGACAGAAACTACAACTCCTCCGTTGTTATCACCGGAAAATCATGATGTTGCTCAAAGAGCTTGGTAATTATTTTAATTGCTTTTTTTCTATTGTCTTCGTACAAATTAATCATGAATCTTTTCTACTGTACGTGTATTTAATATTATGTGTTCACTTCATTTAGGAACGATGGAGTTATAGGATCAATTAGAGCTCCACCAATGCTCGTACCAATGGCGGGATCCGCGAACAGCCAGCCTGCGAATCAGGTCCTCGTTGAGAAGGTGCCTAACGGGGTGTCAGTGACCAGTGTCAAGATGGAGTGTGCTAGAAAGAAACCGAAAAGGATGACTCCACGTAGACGAGAGATAATTACAGGATTTTTGCTTGAAGTTCATGCAAATCCTGGAAAGTACGGTAAAGTTGGTGGGCCCACTTGGACGAATGAACTTCTCCTGCGGATTAGAGGCGAAAGTGGGCGTTTCGACTATGTTCAAGTTACAGACGTCATAACCTGGCTTCATACTGCTGAGTTTAAGGAAGTAAGTATATAATCGATAGATAGCAGTAAAACTTTGAACTTGTACAATACATCAATATACCAAGTGTACATGCATGCATTTACATATATAATATATTTCATTTTCTTGATTCTCATTTGCAGGAGTACGAAAATCTTTTGAGACTTCAAAAGGGATTCCAGGGTACACCTTCATCAGCTCCCTCAGCATCAGCCCGGCCTCTGCAAAGTGCTAAGCCAATTAGGCCCAAGGAACCAGTTCGCCTTGCTCCACCTCTTCTTCAACCTGCTCCTTTTGCTACCGTGACTGCTTCTTCTACTGCAGCTCAGGTAAAAAATGCACAACCAGAGTCTGTATCATCCAACTTGAAAGGGATTGTTGGTGATGATGGAATTGTTTATCAGACACAGCTCCCACAGCATTCATCCTACTTTGTGAACCACATGGGGCTACCTATACTTCCGGATGACTTGTGGCAGCATACTAAGGAGGTGAACCGTCAACAGGTGCAACCAGAGCTCTTCTTTCAACCTGGTGGGATTCTCGTGCAGTTACCACCTTCTGCAACTGCTACAACTCTGTACATTCATCCAACATCTTGGGCGGCGTATGTGGGCAAGTGTAATGAGAACGGTGGTGGTGGGGCAACTGGTCCAAACGAAGAAGTCAAACTTGAGACTGTGAAAAAAGAAAATGTTCAAGCGCAGGAGCTGAAGAGAGAAGAGGAGGATAACGGTGGGTCAGATTTCTCTGGGGATCAATTTATGGGGTATATGGGGGAACCTACTGATGCTCAAGAATAAGCTACTTACCACTTTGCATTGTTTGCAATAATAAGTTTCATTGATTTATCATTGATTGTATGTTTGACCTCTACTTGTCTACCTTAATGAACTTAGCCTTAGTTTGAACGTACTCAAATCATTTCGATATTTCAAAGTGTTGTTAATTGTTGTCAGTTGTAGATGATGAAGAATGTGAAAGTTGAATTAATTGTCATAATGGGTTAATTTATGATTGAATGGAGAATTAAAATTGTTGATGAATGAAAGTCGTTAGTTTAAATGTGAAGTGTGTTGTCTTTTTAATTTTGCATTTTCGAACTTATGTCAATGTCATGTCATGAATTAGTGACTTGCGGTAATAATCGTCATGATTATCATAAAAATACATACCTATGCTAATAAAAAAAATACACAGGTACATAGTTGACTTTCGACTTTGGAGAAGCATTAATCTAACATTCAAAACTATCAACTACCAAAGTAATGTAATTTAGGGATTTATAATTTTGAAAGTCATAGTCATTAATTGCATTACATCTTGATTAAAAGCTAAATAAAAATACCATGCTTGAATTAATTGGTTCTGGGAATTTTATTAATTTTTAATTGAGCTTTAATTTTTAAGATAACGCTATCTTAAAAATTACTATTCACATCAAATGTATCTACATTTGATGTGAATATTAAATTAATGGGAAGATAAATGTTTTTACTCATTTAGTAATTTTTTATTCATGTTCAATGTTTCCCAAAAATATTCATTCGACTTGCATATCATCACCAACGATTTTTTTTTAAAGAATGCAGATCTGAAAATACACCAATGAAACATTATGATAATTACAGTTATATTTTTTACGTGTATTATTAAGTTCATTACTTGAGATGCTTAAAAAATATATATCACTATGAAACTTAAAGAAAATATTGCAAAATATAGTGAATTTTGCCAAACTGGGCTTGCATTTTGCATGTCAAGACAATTAACATCAGCATTTCAGATGCGAAAATACTTCAATTTACGACAGATTACATATTTACTGTACGTGATTAAATGTACATGTTTTGAAGTTGCAAGTTTTGAGATTACTTTGTGAGTATGAAAATGCAAATGCCAAATTTCTTGTTCGTATTTTGTTGGAATCATAATAGCTATGACTATGACTCATTTCATCACGACATGACTCAACTAGATCAAGTTGAAAGAAGTCTTTGTCATTGAAAATTAAACTCTGATTCCTTTTCTTCCGAAAGCACGTACTTTTTGATAACAATTTTGCATGATCCCATATTATAATTTCTTTATAAACACAGTATTTTCCTTTGAAATTTTTTGTCCCTATATTTCAATACTTAAATTTTTTTTGTTCTCCCATTGTATCCCAATGCATTGAATTGCAAAGTACACAAAACTAGGGGCAAACAATTTGGTTTATCACTTCATTTGCATCATCTCCTTCAGTTGATAAACTATTTTGCATTAAAAATCATACGTGCAATTTTACACTTATTTGAAGAAACAATATTAATATTCAGCCAATTTACTTATCTGCTTCTCAACCGGATGTGTAAACGAAGAAAACATTTTCTAGCCATTTTAAGCTACATTTCAAGTTTCATATTTTCATGCATTCTGTTCCAAAGTCCATTTTCTTTCTTTTTTCATTTTGGGTATAAAAAAAGACGTCGTAAGAATATTTCTTCATTCTGTTCCCAACCTTGAAACTTGAAACATAACTAATTTCACATTTTTTCCACTGATACTCAACTTGGTAGTTTGGAATTGAACATATTTAAGTAATCTTGAGAACAGTTATCGCTCTTTCTTGAGTCTTAATTCATCCCAGTCAGGTGTACAGTGCACACCTTCACAATAGGACAATATGAAAGCTGCTGATGAAACAACGGGCACCGTTGCATTAATCAAGAAGAAAACACGCCAAAATGGCGAAACCACAACTGATTGTGAGGTTAAGGACATAACCTATGGTCCTATTTTTCAAGTGGGTTTTCCAGAAGAGGTAATTAACTGTGAAATATGAACAGTTCATTTTAATTTATTGCTTTTCAGCGGGAGAAATGCGGTTAAACTGATTTAAAAAATTATTTTGCATAAGTAGGTCCTCGAAAGGGTTTTCTTTCAACTGGACGACCCGGATGACATTTTTGCTGTGTCTAACGCTTGTCCACAGTTTCAAAGGATTTTAGAGCCATGCAAGCCTGTTTGGTCTTTTGACATGGTAAAACACACAAACAAACATAATTCATTAAACATTTCAAAACTTCTCACTGCTCATTACACTTTACAGTAAATGGAAAAATATTCTTATAAATGTATATTTTTAAATTACAGGTATTTCCATTGATTTACTCAAATCTGGACAAGAAAGATATTCTCAACTGTCGCGTGGTTTGCAAGGGATGGAATAAATCAGTGGACTCATTTCTTCAGACCCATCCAATCATCCGATCACTGGAGCCATACCCTCACCAATCTAACCTGAGGCGCACTTATACTGCTGCTGGAAACAAGCATGGACCTCAGTATACACCAACTCTCATTCAAAAAGGTTTCTTCGGAAGTAGTTTCGCGACCGGCAGATCTATAACTCAATTTCTGGCTAAAACACAATCTCATCCTGGGAACCCTTTCGTGATGCGCTATGTAGAGCTAGCAAACTGCCCCTCACTTGAGCCATTACCGGATATTTACTGGATCAATTCTGAAAATCTTCTTCAACGTTTTGGACAGCATGTTTGGCATATCCATTTATGTCCGAGGTTCAACGAAATCGGCCTGGATACTATTGATGCGTGCTATACAATTTTGGAGAAGGCGCTCGTTCAACTGCCCAATCTGAAGAAGCTATCGATCTCGGGGTTTAAGGGCTACGACCTCCATCATCCTGAAGACACGAATGATCTAACTGAGTTAGTGGACTACATCAGATTTCGTCCATTGCCAGCGTTGCCGCACCTGGAAGTCATGGAATGCGCCATTCCAGTCAACCCCAAAACCGTGCAAGTCACCGACGAGCTAATGACCAGATATGCCAGTCAAATTAGCAAAATCTTTGTCTGGTTATCTGGGTGGCAGAAGGATAAGATTCAGTACAAGAACATGCCACAATTGCGAGAACTGCAAGTCTCTGTGAACGATGCTCATTTGGCATGTGTTCAGATGATAAAGTCTCTGAATGCCCCGCAGTTGAGGAAAATTCACTTAATTTTCCAAATGGATGTTGAAATAATGCCCATTTTACAAGAATTGAAAACTTCATGTCCCTCCATAACTTATCTTGGACTATGGTTCCGGAAGAAACTACAAGACAGCGATGAAACCCTGTTTCCCCCTCGATTTCATTTGGAGGAAGTTAAAACTCTGGAACTTGTGGGGAACCCACGTGTTCCTTATAAGCTACTACTGAGATATTTCACACGTCTGGAGCATATTTTAATTCTAAGCGATCCCAACCAGTCTAATGTTGGTGACAAGAAAAATGATTTGGAAGCGGGAGAGGGAGAGCAGCACCTGCCACAGTCGGAGATAAGAGAAGCCATACTGTCTCGAAAAATGTACAGCTCTGAGATTTGGGATCGGCTGAAGACTCTCAAGGATTTTACCTTCGCAACGTTGGGAATGGGTTTAGAGGACGAGCAGATTGTGGTGAAGAAGCAGTTCACAAGGGAGATGTATGAGTACTTGAAGAAACAATAACTGGAAAAAATTAATCTAAAAGTATCTTTAGCAATATTGTTGACGTATGAAATTTTCAAAGCCATGATTTGTGATGAAATATTTATGGTTTTGGCTTATTCTAGATTTTATTTGATGTACGACTTTAGTCTTTATAGTTACATGAATTTACGACTGTCGGAATTAGAATTAAGACATTTGCCAGATGAATTTCTCAATATGACCGTATTCCATTCCATGAATTCATTGAATAGTTTCTACAATAAAGTAAATAACAGCGCAATATTCCAGTGGGCTTGATCTGCAACAAATCAGTATGTTTTGCATAATGAAAAAATTAATCATCGTCATTAAATGCATTTTAATTATCTTTGCTTATAACAAGCATCATGCATTCATCGAAATCCATTGTTTCGGCTGGCTGGTAGTGAATATTTTGCAAAAAGCATAAAAAACTCATATATTTGTGGTGAAGGGAGCTTAAAATATTATAGGAAGTGGGTAAGCTGATTGCAAATAAACACGAGCAAAATATAACATGGAATCTAATGATAAGCAAGCTAATGAAAATGCTTGTTTTTAAAATTACGAAATTTTTGGGGTCAGGGTCTTTCGTTTTCATGACGAAATATAAAAAATCTTTCAACACTAAAAATGTTCAAAATGCCCTTGAAGATTCATTAAATGATGCAATAAATTATAAAGTATTAATTTTTATCAGTTTTGAACGTAAGCTCTGTAAGCTGTGCGTACGTGCATTACAAGTCATTAGTCATCAATATTGCAAAACACATTTCTTCACAATGTTGCAAATTAGAAAGTTTTTGATTGATATTTCAATAGACAATAGCAAAAAATATTGGCAAAGCTGTAAAAATGTTGATGTCCTTGTAAATGTGAAAGTTAACATTGGATTTAATGTCGTACTTGCGCAATTAGTAACTGCGTATATTGCATCAACTAGAAATTTGGAAATTGATTGTGCAATTAAATAAATTTGTACGTGACGTGGAACTACTTCATCTTTAAAATAATTTCATTCCACTTCTTTCATTTCATTTAAACATTTCGTTTGACATATTTATTCTGTGACCACTATTAAAAAATCATCATGTCTTTCGCCAAATCCACCAAGTTTTTAATAATAGTAATTAGTTTTATAATTACTATTTATAGCAAAAAAATTCCACCGGGCCCAACTAATAGAACCAGAAATAATCCTTTAATGCTCAAATTTGACAAGTGGTTCGAAGACCGCACGCTTCCTGGCCCGTTTGGTAATACTAAGATGGTCGACGCTGTTGACTGCTCCCTTTCATCGGAAGTTATTGACGAAATATTTGCCCTCAAGAGTAACGTGGATAAAATTTTGGATGCCATCTTCAAAGGAGCTTTTAGAAGAATTGCCTTCAAGAATCTAACAAGGTTCACCGATACAGTCTCAGGAAGAGAAAAGTTGGACAACGCCCTCTCGTATCTAGGCGATCGGATGATTTCCCTGCATTTGACGAATTTACACGAAGAAATCGCAGAAATACCAATTTGGTCCCGAGGAGTCGAGTTAGCCATGATCGTGGACCCGTTCACAATGGAACTGGATATTAGGGCATACGGAAGGACGGTGGCGACTCCAAAGCAGGGCATAACCGCACCAGTTTTGATAATTCATACTTTCCGTGAGTTGGAAGAACAGAAGGATGATGTAAGTTGCATTTCAAAGTTTTATAATTTAATTTAGTCACCATAGCAAACTTGATAAAGTGTAATGCAAAATGATTTTTGAAACAGGTTGTGGGCCGCATTGTGGTCTTCAACTCCAAAAGTGATGAGGCTCAGAAGCACATCATGTTCGGGCCGTCTACGGCAGGAAAATATGGCGCTGTTGCAGTCCTCTGCAGATCTCCAATAGAACTGGTCTACTCCCCGGCCGTGATCTACAAGAATGATACTCCAAAAGTTCCAGCAGCTGTGATCAGTCACGACGACGCAGACAAACTAGAAAGGCATGCAGGTCGTCACGACTTTATTACTGTAATGTTGACCATCACGAATCAAGTACACGCGAAACGCAACGCCAGAAATATTTTCGGGGATTATATTGGGAAGGAGTTAAAGAATGAATATGTCATGCTCACGAGCCACATCGGTAGCTGGAATCGAGGAGAGGGCGTTCAACATGACGCAGTCGGAATCGTTTTGGAATTATTGACCATCAATATCCTCCAGAGTTTGCGGCTTCAACCAAAGCGTTCCATTAGGATGGGGATCTTGTCTGCAGAGGAGTCTGGATTCATGGGTACTACAAAATGGGTGGAAAGGCATCACGATCTGCTCCACAATTTTACAGCAGCTGTGGAAGCAGATCTGGGCTGCCTAAAAGCGACGGGTTTAATCATTTCCGCCAATTCGGATGCGGCTTGTATTTTGAAAGAAATCATGTACCTGTATGAAGACAAGACTGGGGCCAAGATACTGTCAAAAATGGAGGAGTTTCCTCGTAATGGGCTTCGGGTGCATAAGTCAGGTGTGCCAATGATTTCGTTAAATGGGGATAATGAGTATGGAGGATACTTTGAGACCCAGCATACCTTTCTGGAATCGATAAACAATGTTAACCCTGATGAGCTGGATAGGTGTTTTGCGACGTTGGCTAGTACAGTATATGTGCTGGCGGAGATGAAGGATAAACTGCCAAGAAAATAATAATTTAATTCAAATTAGTTATAAGAAAATGTTAGCTTACAATAAGTACCTATGTAATTAATTAATTTGACATAGCTTATTTATAGACATCAAGTTACTTAAACAATTAAGAATAAGTTTTAATTTTTTAAAAATATATATTTTTTAATTTCATTAAAAATACTTTTAAACTTTTGCTCAACCCAACTATGGGATAATGTAAAAATGAATCGCAAATCATTTTATTCTGGAATTGGTCGGATCATTCATTTTCCATTCCCTTCAATAGCTTCTCATATCACCATCATAAGATAAAGTCATTTAGGTAAAAAACATGCCTATTGCCTTCCTTCATTTCATGCCAACTTCCAAAACCATTCATGCTCCCATCATCATCATCACCACCACCACAACCGTTAGACTAGACCTTCCATTTTCCTTACTTTCTTCCTCAACTAACCACACACAAACTTGTACTCTAAAAAGCATTATATTTTCCTCATCATATCATCATCGTGAACGCCACCGCCTTTGCTTGCTCTTTTTTTTCACTTTTTGCTTGCCCTCCTCCCATTTCGCCCATCACCATACCAACATCATCAACAGCAAAAAAAACTTTCCCCATTCTGCCTTTGACTCAAAAAAAAGTTGAAAGACTAGTTGACTGCATGCATATGGCTTTTTGTGTGTATTGTGTATATAGCAAGCTCTCTCTTTCTCTCTCAATTTCAACTCGCAGCACTCCTCCTTTTCTCTCTTTCACTCCATCCAACTCCCACTTCACCGTAACCCTTTCATAAAATATATAATAAGCTGTTCCCACTCAAAATGCATATCAAATCTCAAACAAACCTTACCCAATTTCTCCTATAATTTACTACACTCATTTTCATCATCTCATTATCATCATTTTTACTCCTCTGCTCTGTCTCAGATCTACATTCTACATACAAAGTATTAGCAAAAAAATACATAGAGCATCATCATCTCAAGAAGTGCACGTACACATCCCCAAAAATATAACTATACCAAATAAAGTATTGGAAGAAAGTACTGAAAAAAATGTATCATAGAAACAGTCAATTGGGTTGACTTGACTTGACTGAAGACTTTTTAAGTGGTTTGGTTTCTCCTCTGAGCTGCCTTGTTGCCTTAGTTCTCTCGCCTTGTCTTTTCTCTAACAACTCTCTCAACTAAACTGAATCTCTGCCTTTTTGACTCTGTCTGTCTGATGATCTTTCTGACTCTTTCTTTCTCTCTCTCCAAAAAACGACTTCTTCAACTTGACTTGTCTGAACTGCCTGCCTGCCTGTTTTTTATACGATGAGAGAGAGATGTTGGTGTGGTTTTTCTCTACATGACATGCTTGTGTTTGTGTACTTTTCTGTGACTTGTGTATTTTTGGGCTGTGTTTATGTGTAAAAGTGAACCCACAGCCCAAAAACATCAAACCCAACCAATTTCTTCAGCTTTACTCACATTCACATCACCACCACCACCACTCACCACACCACACCAAACCAAGTCAAAAGGATATGATATCATGATGATGTTGATGATCATCAGGAAGCAAAGCAGAAAAAAACATAGAGCATGATCATCATCATGTATACAAAAATATTATGTACATATGACGACGACGAAGAGATGACGATACGTTTTTTTTTGCTGGATTTTGATACAAAAGCATATACACAAAACTCAACAAGATCACATCAGAGAAAAGAGAGAACTCTCTGAGATATCTGTCAAAATGATTATTAACTACCGATTTGCGTAGCTAGGTAGTTAATGAGATTACTATCCTGTCTGTCTGTGTGTCTGTCTGTCTGTC
>JAQFZH010000175.1:0-44547 GCA_034695485.1 Entomobrya nivalis
TACTATTGTCAAATGTATAGCGAAGCCATGAAGCATCAGCAGGCTCCAACTCTTGGTTTGTATTTCTTGTATAGATGTGGGTGGACCATATGCGTTGTTATCCTATGAGACTGGCTATTCTAAAAGACCTGTTGCCTTAATCTACATGGGGGTTTCAATTTTATGTGAATACATGACTTACATGAGATTATATGCAGGCGTTTATGATACAATGTATTGAAGATGACATGGCTTGTGAGTGAGAAACTTAACAAAAAACCAGCCTCTGACTGACTGATGTGGTTGGCTGGCTCTCCACTCTCAACATCATCATCGTACAGTGGAGAGTTCAGGATAAATTGTTATGTTTTGAGTTGGCTCTTGTGTACCATAATCAAATCATCATTATTTATTACCATATCGTATGAAACTGGAAATTCACTTCTCCTTGCTCACACATTAGTCAATCATACAAGTCAATTCGCTTTCTCAGCATTCGTAAAAAAAATATATATGAATTGGAGAAAATGTATCTCTGTAGTTAAGATTCACATATTCATGTCAATGGAACTCTGAGAATATATTTGGACGATGGTTTCATTCATTAATCAATCATATTGACATTACATTTACAGCGCATATACTAATACATACAACATACATATATGTTTACATATAATAACAATGGATAAGATGACTATGACAAGCGACAATGATGGAATATATAACCGAGAAGATTAACGGGAAGATGCAATTTGTGAAGAAAGGAGCTGAAATTGGATTCTTGGCACCACGCGTGTGTAAAATCTCTAAAATCAAAAATGAAAGAAAGATTGCAGACTAAACATAATGCCCGCGTTACCTCCAGAGAATGTGAATGAAGAGCTTCTCCAACATAGATATTTACACAAGATGCCAAAAAAAATGAAATAAATGCAACATCAGCATATAGCATACTTCGTCATTTGCTTATCATCCGATTCAGGCGATACATAAAGCTTGTCACGTTATTGATGATTTTTCATCGACATCATTTTTACCCATCTCTGATCTGATCAATTCTTACCTTATTGATTTTCAGGAGGTGATGTACTAGTGGCAATTTTCTGGGGGAAAAGAGCTGCTATAAATGCAATCAAGGAAAAGCTTCTTGGAAGATACAACAAAGTCTTCCTTCCGTAAATCCTTTACAGGAATCAAGACACTGAGACTGTGTTTGGATGACTTGATATATGTACTGTGAAAAGACACTCTTTCTAACGCTCCAGGCCTTCCAATAAAACAACGATGCATCAGAAAATATCACACTGACTTGGAAAGATATTTTACTGCTTATATTAAATAGTGCATCCACTCCACTTAACATTTAGCTCTACCAATGGTTCATAAACTAAATTAGAACAATAAATCAAGTGCTGATATGAACACTAAAAATAAATTCTACTTGGTATGGGAAATTCATGAAAATTGACGAATCACAGACGCTTAACGCATTTATTGCTTGCAATTTATTTTATATCTTATATATAAGGTGCAAACAAAGTGTCTTTGAAATTATATCACTTTAATTGCATAGACTCAAGACAACGTTTTATTATTTATTTTTTATTCTTGACTTTCCTTGTCTCAAATAATCGTGTAGAAATATCATACATTTTTGCTATAAACTTACTAGAATTTCTTGATTGAACCAAGAGAAATCGATAAATTCTCTCTGGTATCAGCAATTCTTTGGTTTCCAATTCTATCCTTTTGTTAGTCATGTCAGTATTCAGATGAGTGTGAAGATCTATACTACTTTGATTATTTGTCAATGATTTTTTTATTGCAGATAAAACAATTTTATTATATTGATCACCAATAAAAATTCAAATTGAACTGCGAAACGAATTGATTTTTTGTTGAAGTTTGGTGAAAAGTGTTTTGTTTTGTCTAGCACCAAACCAATTTACTCTTCAATACTCTCCTGAATTCCGACATGTACTACCTAGAATAATTATATAATATCTAAATTTTTACATGGTCCAATATTACACATTTTATTAAAATAACATTATCGTAAAGGAGAATATTATCTCTAGATAAATAAATATGATATTATTATTTATTATTACTGGCTACGTAATATATATGTACACTGACGAATCTATTAATGATTCTTTCAGAACTACATGAAGATTTTTTACATGAGACAAGATGACATGACAAGATTCATACATTACTATTGTATGCACCTAAAACACGGTCTAGATTTGAGCTCACAGCTATTTTACGCGTCTAGGTACATAATTCTGACATGTCTCCGCTAAAATAACCTGGTCTTTTATATCATGGCACTTATATGTCTAACCCAAATGTACTGTATTGATGATTCAAAATTCTCCTCAGCACCTTCTCCTAATCTACAGATTTCCTATCTATCTCTTATTTCTCTGGCAGCTACATATACAACGATGTGTCTTATTCTCTAGATTGCTAGATGAAATTCATTTTAGGTATAATTCTATTTCGTAGTTTTATTTATGGAAAATGGAATGCGATTTTTTTTCAGTGATCTAATCCGGGCTTGAATTGGTTTTTATATTTGTCAGAAGCTGCTAACATTGTTCATAATTGTAGGATGATTTAAATCATAGATTACTTATTCTTTAAAAACATCACCACATAGTCACTTTACTGTAGTCAACTCACACAATTTACGCAGCATCATATTAACTAACTACTTTAACACGTGTTACAAATAAATGAATACTGAGCAAGCAAAGTTGAATGCTACACTAATGGACGTAACCCACTTACAAAAGGAGGTAATTAAAAATTATTGATGATGTTGATATATTTTTAAGACTTTTCAAAGTCATGATGAATATTATTATTTAGGTACACACAGGGATTTGTGCACAGTTTTTATCAACTAGATAATATACTACTGTTGATTCCCCCGTTTTTGCACCAGTCTTTGCTCTAAAGGTTCTGAGAATATCCATGTGTCGCCAGCAGGTATGAAAAATCGCGGCTTCCATGATTCGCTTCTGGCACTTCGTTCACGGGCCTCTTGCCTTTGGCGTTCTTCTAAAAATGATTTCGAATCTGTTGCTTTATCGATTTCTCTATATCTGTAAGAAAAATAATACAATTGGATTTAGAAGCGTTTCTAAAGTATAGTTTAGCCTTAATACGGTTTTACGAATGATTTATGCCTTACTTTAAGCCTCTGGTGACATCCTTCCACAACCTCCGTGACTCAAACACTTCTTGGTGCACGATTGGTCTTGTGCGTTTCCGAATTATTTTTAATTGTTTCACATCGACAAATTTTTCTGTGCGACCATCGGACCATTTCCCCATCATGGCTCCATTCCATTCTCCATTTACTGTTAGGAACGGTTTTTTCTTGTCTTCAGGACTGAAAACTTGTGCAGTTATCTGTAGGTGTGAAGAAACATTTAGCATAAAGTGAATTTGAACGAGCATCTTTGCAAAATTACGTGTTTATCAAAACATTACCTTATTCTTTTCACCGTTGAAAAATGGCTTTGTAAGGAACTCCACTTGTGCACTGTAACCAGTTTGCGCTGAGGATATTGTTACTTGCCCACCAAGTTCTACCCAAGGAACAGATAGAATCGACCTGGCATAACCATTAGGAAATCCTAAAACATAATCTTCCCTTTGTGGAGAGTGAATGGACAGAGTTGCATGACCAATGTTATTGACCCCTATATCAATTTCAAAATTAAAAATGTCATTTTCGTGTTAGAAACATAGACCAATAAAATAAAAATCGCATACATACATACCTATCGAAAGCCCTAAAAATTTAGATTTCGTCCATATGTGAGCATTTAGTGATATTTTCTTTGAAACATGCTCTGCATAAAAGGCAGAAATGGGAGGATGATGTGAAACTTGTTCCCCTAAAAACACCAATGAGTTCTGATCTCCAACCCATGGAAAAAGTGTTCCATTTTTATTAACGATGTTTAAGGCTCCATTTGGTGCAAGAATTCTTTGGTTATTATTGGAAAGATGAGATTCATTAGGGGCGTCAGGTGCGGTTTTCGCGGAAAGACAATCCTTCATATTCCAATGACATTGAAAAAATTCTCCTAAAATAGGATTGTAAGGTTTCTTTGCCACCTCAGAAGGTCGACCAGCATGAAAGGCCCCAAGATACCACCTTTACAATTGATTTACACCAATTAATACATAAACATTCAACAATTAATAAAACAATTAAGGTTTTAGACAGTATTACCTTAAAACAGCAACAATGCGTTCTTTCGGACTGGGCTGATCCGCAATTGACACAAACATGTCAGGGTGAGCAAAAAAGTCGGCATACATCTCCAGCAATGAGCGTCTCTCGAGAATAAATGTGGGAAGCACAACTTTTGTCAAGTCCATCCCAATTTTAACTTGCGACAGTAAATGTGACAATACGGAGCCATGACCTTCCACGGACCCCAAGTCGTCCTCGGGGGCATCTTCATCATACAACGAATCCCAATCAAAGTCTGGACTTATACCTCCTGCCTCACCTGGACCTGGAACACCACCTGCTGTTGTTGATGCAACTGCGTCGGTGCCCGAAACCAAAGCCATTCGGTCTTTGGTCGCGCCAGACGTGTCAAGGGGAGAAACGGCGACAGGTTCTGTTTTCCTAAAATTTTAAAAAATGTTGTCATGCTCAATAAAGTCACAACTTCAAGCCATTGATACACTTTAATTTGGCAAATCGTGGCTGTCATAGTCATAAATAAAAAACGAAAAAAATTTGGAGGAGGTCTTCAAAAATAAATATAAGACACACAAAAGCGTAGCACAGAAAAATATAAAAAACAAAAAAAAACGACACACACAAGCAAACACGTCCAAACCATTCCATCAGGATGGAGGTAGAAGTATTATCACCTTGTTATCTCTTAGCTACACGCTTACATACCTTCCGCGACAACAGCAACACAGCGTCATCGCAATTGCAACCCCAAAAAAGTCGTTTCCATTTTTTTTGTAATGACTCAAGTCAGCATAAAAGTCAGTTTGAGTGATAATGCGACGTGGTGATTCGCATTATCATATTTCTATGCAATCTTGGAACTTTGATCTAATGTAACAGCCTACAAGAAGCGGTGCAAAGCTTATGAGAAAGTTGCGTTGGTACTTAATCAGATTGCTGGGGCTAACTATAATAATCTATCTATCAATTTTTAGTAATTTTTTTTTGCACACACCAACAAGAAAACCATATAAACCTAGTCCTTACATTTCAGGGATTGGATACTTTACACTGTTCCATATCATCACAGTGATCCCATCCTCGCTACCTTGTGGTGTCAGTCTGCAGCCGCAGCCCATGTTAATCACACAGATGCACAGACAAGATTAACAATTTTAATGTGCAGATGCAAAACCAGAGAAGCAATTTTATACATAGCTAGTTGGATCATTATATTATTAGCCGTGCCCTCATTAGTACACTTGTGCTTGACTATTACAAAATCTTTTATATACATAGTAAGTAATTAGATGCTATTGTTTTTCCATTGTTTCATTTCATTACACAAATTTTCTACCTTCATGCTAGACCATTTTTTATTGTGTCGCATGCATTTAATTTTGCTATTTTGATGTATGTATTTTATGTCTATTTGTTTGGTAACATTAACTTACTTCTCAGCTTCTTCAGTAAAATCTTCACTAGCGTCATAAAAATCTTGTTCATCGTCAGAACTTGAATAGGATATGAAAACAGGGTTTTTCTCATTCGGAGACATAGGTGACTGGCCAACAACTGTGACTGTAGGAACTGATGAAACAGTGACGATGCTACGCTCAGAATTTGACGCACTCGGACTTTTACCCTCTCCAGAACTCACTGACTCGCGACATTCTGATCCGAACGCAATTCCGGTTTGCACTTCCGGATCAGAGTAGTGTAAAATTATGGGGGCTGATAAGCCTGTAACTGGGAAGGCCGTGTTCTGCATTTTTAGGAAAAATGGATGAAAAAATGAATATGGGATTTATTTAAGCAAAAAGAAGAAGAAAAAAATGACACTGACTGAAATAACATACCTTTGCAATCTGGAGAAGAACTATACTATGTTTAACTGCTTCCAAATATTCATTAGCTTTGTTGACTAGATGACTCATTTCTGGTTTTGATTCCAGTGCCACAACTTGCGTAATTAGGAGCTGCAGATAAGCATCTGCTTGAGCTAAACAATGTTCAAATCTACGAAGTGGCTCGTCAGTGGTTCCGGACATGTTTGTGGCGAAATGAAGAGGAAGGTATGATCCTGGACGTAATCTGGCGTGTTTAAGGATAGTTTCTTCTAGTGCTCTCACCTGTAATAATGCAATGAACCACAAATTTTATAAATTGTCACACCACAAAGAATGTTTGAATGAAAATTTAAGAATTTTTTTCACCTTACCCAAATTTCTCGTTCTTCTGCATCTTTGGCTTGAAGATGGAAAACTTTTGCGTCCACTGTTATCGTAAAATTTGCATCGTCTTCATCATCAATACCCAAAACTGCTCCTTGCAAACGTATACATCCACGCCTCACTCCACGACGCATCTTCTCCTTGGTCTATAAATATTGAAGCATGGTTCAGTTGAGTCCCCATTTTTAACCAAAACATTTCAACTTTCATTTGCATTTTTGCAACTAAAACACGCACAAGATCTCATCCACTTGAAAACACATCCTCTATTTTCAAAAAGAAAGGATTTAGATTTAACGCACTAAAGCAGCTTATCTTCTCATCTGCTCAGCAATTACAAAAAAAAACTCTCACTTCTCCTCTCATTCATTCAGTATTTCAGAATCAAAAAAGTATATCTTTATTTTCTTGGATGAGTCTTGTGACATGACGTGTGTGGTTGTGTCTTGTGCTTTCGAATATCTTCGCACTTATCACACAACTGCTGCGCTATCACTATCATCATCATCCTCCTCCCAGCACATTTTTTATTGATTCTTATTATCCTAGTATGTTTGCTAGTCTACTTTTTTTGCTTACCGTGTAGTACGATAACAGGCCGGTGTTTTCATCAAGGACAAACCAACGAAACTGCCATCCTTTCATCACATTCGTCCATTTACTCAGAGGACCTTCCATGAGTGCTACACTTCCTGTATATCAAAATGAATGACATGTGAAAACGCCATGCATTGTTTCAGAACAGTGTACAAAGAGATATAACAGTTTGGAAAGGCATGCTCAGCTCACCTGCACTTAAGTTTTGAAAACTTGACAAAAAAGCCCCCTGACTTGTAGCGACGCTTGGAATTCCTATGGCCGACGATGACATATTGTAACCCTTTTACCAACAAATGTTACAAAAAAGAAAACTCAAAAATGAAGCTGAAAAATACAAACTTTGATGTTATAATAATTTTTTTATTGTAATTATAAAAAACGGTCCTACGAAAACTTACTTAGAAAACCTACAGATTACAGCTACAAGTTTTAACATGAATGAGTGTTTTGCAGATATATATTTTTTCTCGCGTGTGTGATCTACGTAGTTTTTCTTTATTATTATAAACTTAACAAACCTATATATATTATGTATATGCATGGACAAATGAATTACGCGACCAAAATAACTGGCTCCGCGACACGTCATTAATATTTTTAATATAAATATTAAACTCCTTCCTACTTTAACTTACTATATGATGTGAAGACTAATTGATTATCGCACTAATTTACCAAAATTATATACATACATATAACTTATAACGATGTCTGTGTTAAAATTTGTAGTTAAATGAAACAACTCAGTTCTACCTAACAGAGTCGAGCGAGACGATCAGCTTACCAACTTAATTAGTGTGTCAAGTTGAATAAATGCTCTAGCTAATTATCTTTTCCCTAGATTACCTTTCAGCTTAATCATAAACATGAGGATGGGAAGCCTCAAGCTTGCATAATTTTAAGCAGCCATAAATATCTACATTTATCTACTTACATAATTGAATAAGGGATAGAGTGATATGCTGCTAATAAATAAATGTGACAGTATTTCATTTAGTAGTGCATCAAATCAAAGATTTGTAGACATCTCTTTTAGCGTTCAAAAGGCATGCTTTTTACTAACCCAAAAAATCCAACGTGTCCAATTGACGAAGTAACATGCTATTCATAATTCATACAAAACAATATATAAATAGTTCAAAAAACAGTCAACATAAAAAAAAAGAACGCCTCATCTCATTTTAAAAAATGTCACAAAATATTTATTTTACAAAAATATAAAGTCGGGCTTAAAAACAACAATGATATATAACCAAATAACCAATATCACGACACGATAATAGTTGATAGTGTGCAAATATAATAGAGAGAAAGTTGATTGAGTGATCAATTTTTTTTCTACTTTCACAAATCTACGGGTTTGGCTTATATTTATGACATGACATGACATGCTAGTTTACTACTGATAAAAAACACTTAATTGATCGAAAAGGTGAGATCACATCATCACAGACTATATAAAATTGTTTGGGTGTGAAATAGCAAAGAAAATAATTTGGTGTGTACAAAATTAAAAACCGTTTGTGGTACTTTATTAACCATAAATACAAAAGTATTAAAAACTTACCTGTGCTGTTTCGATCCCCAGTGTGTCAACAATTTATTGAACATTTGAACAACCAAACGGACTTCACAAACAATTAAATAAATTTCCAGAAAGGTTTAAACCTTCCCGTTGGATTTTTGTGCAAAAATAATAATTTGTGCGAGCGGCGAACTGTAGAGTAGCACTTTTTCAATTAAGAATATATAATTAATTAAATCTTGATGTGCACAAAAAGGATATATATTTATATTTGAGAGAGCAAAATGAGATTGAAAGAGAGGTGCAGGTGGTGGTATGGTAGTGTGGTAGTTATAATAAATTAATTGGTTTTGTATTATAAAAGGAGCATTAAGAAGTCAACAGGGCAGAACACTTCTTGAGGTCACGCATGTTGCTTGGAAGATCAAAGGGGATCATCCCAAAATAGCCGCATAAATAACCATTTATTCTCTTCTTTCTTTTTGGCCACAAAAAATAAGTATTTAAAGAGAAGAGTCAACTCCTCAGCCAAAAGCCAAAACACTATTTTTTTTCGTGTTAAAAATTTGGAACTCTCCCTAAATTGCACATTAATGTTTGATGATGGTGTAATTTGTGTGGTAAGCAATTTTGTGGAATATTAATGAGGAGAAAGTTTTATTTGATTATCATCATCATCATTTGATAGATTGATGATAATGATGATGTTGAAAGCATGAGGTTCCACAGTGGATACAAAAAAAGTCCAAAAAACCGAATGTTCGGTGTTTGGACTACTGGACTGGACGGACGGTCGAAAAAAAAACTGTGTGCCTTGTGCTTATGCTGCACCCAGCAATGTTCTGTTTTATTTATTTTATAGACCAACTTTAATAATAACACTGCACTGCACTAGCATATTCGTCGACGACCGACCCAATGATCATCATCATCGGTATCACACTGCGGAAAATAAGTGGAGTAATAAAAAAAGAAGTTTGTGTACATAACTATATTATTATAGCACAGGGGTATTGTCATTCATGCTGCTTGAACAATTGTCTGCATTCCACTATTCGCCATATATACAGATGTACGTGTGGCACTTGGCAATGGGAAATATTCTTTTCCTGCTAAGTTTTTATACACACTTGCAAGAAAGAGAGAATAGAGATTAAAGACATGTTAAAAAAAGGCTTCAGGCTTCCTTTTTCCTCTTCTGCTCCTCTATCGCAGCTGTCCTAGTAGATCTTATACTGTTTTCCCTTTTTGCATGTATTTTTCTTGTAAAAAAAATCCAGAATTTCTCTGAGATCTACTTTAAATGGATTGAGGCATAGCTGTAGGCTGTAGGGAACATACCTATGTATAATGTAGTGTGCGAAAAGACTACCTTTTCTAGTATTGGTCCATGATGATGATGATCACACACAAAATGCACAATCACAGAAAGAAAATAGGTTTTAGGGAACAAGCACAGAGAGAGAGTGAGAGAGTGCAGAGCAGAGCTTTATTTTGCACCATAATAAACGAGGAAGATAAGATGACTAACAAAATGAATCACATCATCCGCGCTTTCCTTTCCCTTTTTTTAGTGTAAAAAATGTAGAGATGCGATATATTTTCTCCTGGAAGGAAATAACAGCCAACAACTTTTTCTTTTACACCATGACACGTAGGTACATGCTTTCATGAACTCGAACGAAGCTTCATTTCATTGTCCAATTATCTGGAAACTGGAATGAGATTCTTTGATTTTCCAATTTGTTGGGCTCATGGGCTCCATTTCTGTTACACATTTTGCGAACATCGGCAAATTTTTCCTCTTTCTCTCTGATCCAAGTAATTGGGATCTGCCCCTCCTGGTGAGAGGCGAGAAATTGGACGAGGGAGATGAGAAGGGGAAAAGTGAAAGGTCAAAGTAAAAGCAGGACTTGGAAGCCATCCAGTCAATTTATGTAATGCAAAACTTATCCAACCCGAATATATGCGCTTTCTTCTTTCATCTTTGAACGAGTATGACAGGATAACAAGTAGAGTGAAAGCAAACCTTGATGACTTCCGGTGCAGAAATATGCAAAAATTGCTTTCACCATTCCAGTCTACAAATTTGCAGACAATTATATAATGCATTGTATTAAAGCAAGAATGTAGACAAATTTCATCCATTTCTTAGAAAATCCTGTTCATGAAAAATGGAATAAAATCCAAGTCTAAAAACAAAAATGACAAGACTGCATGGGGCTCGTTGAGATTTCAAGTGGAATGCGGCAAACTCCGATGGTTTGCCAACTCAACTTAAGATGAATACTCTAACCGAGTTTTCGTCTTTTTAGATTGACATCGACAAACACAATGCAATAATTTATTTATTTAAATCGTAATTAACTAGTGCGTAGGTTGTAGGTCATTTAAATAGTATATTTTTATTAAATGTCTTCCTTGCAACTATACGTGTTGTAAATTGTGAACGAAACTAGTTTTTACTCACGTAACCAATTTTTTGTAACGAAGATGAGAAGTCATATTCTTGTAAATATAATCAGCTGTCAAGCAGCTGTTGGTATTTTTGAATGAAGATAAGTTTTAAGATAACTATTCAGTCCATTTTTACCGAGGAAAATCGGTCATCATCGATTAGACAATCGTAGTGAAGATCTTGAAAGACTGTGTTGGTGAACACCGTGATACAAATTAGCCAAAAATCGGAGAATAATTAAAATGCTCCGGTCTAGGAATTCTTTTTTAAGTGATCATGATGGCAAAGTTAGTTTTGAGCCTAATGAATTTTTGGCGGAGGAATTTTCCGTGGATGAGTTTATTCAGAATAAGAGGACAAGGGTGCCATTGGATGTCCTTCGAGATGATTTGGGAAGTCACTTGAAGTTCCTGAGATCATCCCTAATTGAGTTGATAAATCAGGATTATGGACAGTTTGTCAATCTTTCGTCTAATTTGGTGGGTTTGGATGGAAGGATTCAGAATATAGCTGGTCCTTTGTATCGGGCGAAGAATGATTTAAATGTAAGAATAATTGACTGTATTTCATGCATACAATACAGAAATCTTTGATTTGCTGAGCAGTACTTTTAATTGTATTTACACTTATTTTATCTTTTGCAGACATTTGTCACCTCGCTGGATTCAAATATTCAGCTGTTGAAGGAGGAACTAGATTTGAAAAGGAAAATTCGACATGATAAAAGACAATTACAATTCCATAAAATGGCACTTTTGGCAGTTGAGTCAACAGAGAAGCACATGAGGAGGGTGCCTTTGAACATATCTTCGGAGATAGACTTCAATGCTTTATCATTAACTTGTGAAGAATTAGCCAATGCTCAGTTTCTTCTTCAGAGCTGCCAAGACTCTCCCATGTCACTAGACGCTAAGGGGGTAAGATGATCATGACATTTAAATAATCATTCTGATGTATTGCGTATCCAATAATTTTGGGTAAAACATTATCTAAAGTAATTAATTGTCTGTTTGATTTCATTTTGTTTAGAGACTGAATATTTTGATGGCTGAAGCATTGAAAAGAATGAACTCTTTATTTATCCAACATTCTGGTCAATCAGCGAGTACCAAAATCAGTGCCAATTGTGATTTAGTAGTAAACAGTTTGCTGCACATGTACATTGAGTTGCACAGAGTCAAGGATGCAGAGTATATTTTCACTGCAAATGTTTTAAAACCAGTTTGTGATGACATTTTATCGAAAAAGGGCAACGTTTCTTCTCTGTTAGATGAAGTAGAAAATTTTCTTGTCAAATCCCCAACCATAAAGGCGTCTAAACAACTTGAAATATATTCATGGATGTCTAGTTATGACTTTCTTTCTAACTGCGTTCTTCCCCATGTGATTGGAGTTTTGAGAAAGCATTTTCCTCATATTTGGTCACCCTCTAACCCGGACACTTTCCATTCCAATTGGATTCGATGTGAGAAATTCATCAGATTTTTGGAGAATCAGATGCCGTCCTTAAATCATTTGGAAACATTTAGGGAAAATGAAACGCTCAAGGACTTTCTTTCAAAATGGCAATTTCCTGTGTATTTTCAACTGAGGTATATTTAAAGTCAACTGATTATTGTAAAAAGCAGAGTGAAAAGAATATCGATGTTTAATTACGTGAATAATTTTGATCATTGCAGGTTTCACACGTTAGCAATTGAATTGGAATCTGCTTTAGAGGATGTCACAGCTTCTTGTGCTACCGCAGATTTCAAACTGGACTCTACTCGGGTGCTGATAAAAGTTCTGACTCAGGTAACTAGTGATTGAATGCTCACAATGAAACACATGCATTGAATTTGTGATTTACTGTGAAATTCCTTGTTCCGTTTGATATGTAGTGTTGGGACGCAGAAAAAATTTACATTCATCACATTGCAGGCAGATTTTTAAAAGCAAGTGCCTTAGTTATTTCAAGATATATTAAAGCGATTGAAGACGAATTGGCTTCGAAGGATGATGTCGCGATAACCATACTACTGAATGTGTACTGTGATCTCAAGCTAGCAGAACTGACTGTACAGCAAATAATCACAGAAAAATTACAATCTCAGCTTATCCATTCCGCCGACGAAGCTGAAGTTTCTAGTCCGACACTTGAAAAGTTACCTGCAGCTGTGACAAATTTCTTCCAAGATTTTCAGTGGCAGTTGGTCCGAGACAATGTTGAGAATCGCATTAGTCAGTTGACTGTGAGTCAAAGTTCATCATGCATCAGTTTAGTGACAGAAGTTCCTAGATTATACCGAAGAACTAATAGAGACCTCCCAACTAAACATGGAGAGTACGTGGATGGAATCATTCAGCCTATTACATTGTTAAAATCCACAGTTGTGGGTTGTCATCAAGGAGAACTTTGGGACGGCATAGGGTTCAAGATAGCTAGTGAAGTGTCAAAGAGGTAAGTAACATTCTTATGATATAATAATATGTAATTGAGTAATTAATATGAATTTCATACAACAAGAATATTGTTCATTAATTTATGCCATTTCTCTTTACACAGGTACAAGTCGCAGGTTGACGAAGTTTTAACGTCAGTATTACGAATGGAGCAAAGTCTTAAGCGTCTTAAGAAAGTCCAGGGTCAAAATATGAGTGGATCGGAGAACAATAAAGTGCTATCAGACGATGACAAAATTAGGAAACAAATTCAAATCGATATACTCCATTTTACAACGCAGGTAAGTATTTTATATACAGAACAGTTACACAAGAAAATCTTTAATGTAACGAAGCCTCTTTTGCTAAATTTTTACTATATGAATTTTCAGATAAACACTTTATGTCCAGGTGTGGACACCTCCCCTTTGGTTAATATATTTGACAAAACTAATGGTGCTTCATAGCGATTACAGAATTTAGCCCCGAAATTAAAAAATAAAAGTTTGATCTATAAAACGAATCTTCTTTTTTATTTTTCTTAATTTGCATAAACTTACATAATCACATTTACACGTATTCTCAAAAAGTCAAAGTCACTAAAAATATACACGCTAAAGTATCGCTCTAATCGGAATCATCTCCAGAGGACGATGATGAACCAGATGAGCCCGAACCAGACCCAGAACCTGATCCCGACCCTGATCTGGAATTGGATCTCGATCGACTGGATCTGGTGGGTGTCCTTGACCTAGACCGAGACCGTGACCTTGACTTGGACTTTGATTTGGAGCGAGATCTGGACCTAGCTGTTTTTGAAACTTTGGGACTACCTTTCGGACTACCTTTTGGACTTCCGTGTTCAGAACCCGATGAACCCTCTTTGTCACTGTCATCACTTACAACTGTCATTCTTTTGCTGACCTTCGCTTCTGATTTTCGTACTCCTAAAAGTTTTAAATCACCAGATCAGTTACACAAATTATGAGTAAAACCTTTCAATGGTATCTAAAATGAGTTTCTAGCTCTACCTCCTTTGTCAGATTTTTCCGAATCTGAGCCACCTGAACTGGAGCCCTTGCCGCTTTTCTCTTCATGAATTGATTTCAATTCATCATCAGCATCTTTATCTGGCTCTGCTTCCACATCAGATTTCTCATTGTCCGACTTTTCAGACTTATGTTCTTCAACCTCTTCCTCCTCTTCTTCGTCCTCTTGGATTGGCTCCAGTTCCTTTTCCCTTTTCCTCTGGAATTTGTAATCTGACGCTGTGAGAGGAATATGCTTAACGCACAATTTCGTATTGAGCTGTTGATGTGGTCCTCTCGTACGACGTTTACTCAGGCGAACTCTGTTGGAAGCAATTAATTACATCATATGAATTACCTACATCCTAATTGATTTTCCAACTTCAACTCAAAAATTACTTACCTAGTTTCCAGCTCATTGTAGAAAACTCCATTGTCCCGTATAACGAAGAAGTAGTTTTCTTCATAACCTTTTGTAGCTTTACTTTTAACGTTCCAGTTGTATTCTCGAGCCATTCTGTATTCATATGTATCCTCCTCCTGATACTCCTGGTCGATGTCTTGATCTCTTTTCCGTTTGGATAAGGTTTCTTCTGAAGGTAAAAAGTAAGCAACAAACTGTTCCCCGCTATCATCCATGACACCTCTGAAAAAATATTACCCCAATGTATTATTAATTTAATGAAAATATAACTTGTCAAAAGTACTTTTTTGTTATATGAAATTATCAGGGGCTCAGATATCTGTTTCAAGAGTTCACATTGATATAAGCACTCAAACTTTTACATCATCAATTACGTTGTATAAAGCTTCACAAACGGAAATAATTGGTGCTCGATTCAATACATGGAATGCACCAGAAAGGGCTCTCGACATGCATGAAGAACTAATTATATCCAGGAGCATTTAAACAGTACATAATGGAAGCATAAAAAGAGAGAGGCTTGTTACCTCGAATTCGCCTTAGTTTCTATCATCGCCTTTAAAGTTTACTACAGTTATAAGCTGTGAATTCCTAATTGGCTACTTAGCATAATAATGTACCTGATCATAGCCTGAGACATCTCTTCCAACTGACCTGGAACTGAACGCCCAATAGGAGCTGGATCGGAGTCGAAAATGACCTACAAAACAAACGAAACGAACACAATTTTTTATCAATGTACATTTTGTAAAATACTTTGGTATTTGTGTTTCTATTTTTATGCTTCTTCGCACAAAATTACCTGAGCACAGGGATACTTCCAAAGATTGAAATCAGGAAATACGGGAAGGACTTCAACTGGTACAATACCAGGTTTGGCAAAATGGCTGTCAATCGGCTTCATGGCATCTTCAAACGTCTTCTTAATATTCTCAATCTACAACAAAATGCATAAAATGGCTCATTTACTTCAAAGTGACAACACTCTTTTAATCTAATTATGACATCATCACAATTATGTAACTGAAAATAAAATTTACCTGAGATTCCCTGTCCATGTAGTGCATTTCCTCCTTAAGACTTTTCTTAATTGAATACCCAACTTTAGCCTCGACCTTTTCAATGGTCTGAGGTTGGAAACGAGTCTGCTCAGTGGAAATATATTCCGTTCTACGAAGCCATGATACACTTTTTGCATGATGACGACTTCTCTTTTGGTTCTTTTGCATTAAGTTATCATCCTCCAGTAATCTTTCATCTTTGCAATCTAAATGAAGTGAGGCATTTGCTGGGGCGCTGTATGCGTTTGGAATAACCAGTTCAACATCAACTCCCAAATCCGGTTCAGTTAACACTTCATAAACATAATTCCTCTCTAATGATGTTGTAGAGTACGTGACAAAGCGATTGCTCCCAAAAGGGTAGGCGATAAATTTGGGGTCAAATGGGAGATCCGGAAGTGTATTGCTGAACTTTACTCTAGTGCACAACTCTGACCTGTAAAATTAAAGGAATGAAAGGAATAATAACTTTTCAATGACCTTACGTAATACTAAATACTAAATAAAAGTTTTAATGATTATGCACGCCAATTTAAAAATTGATTTTTTACCTCCTGTCGGATGTGGTGCCGGTAATTGGTCTCGTCGGCCTTTTTTCGCCTTGATTTTGAACAGTTGGCGTGGGTATGGGTGCCATGTTTAAGAATTAACCATAAAACAGGTCACCCTTTCTATGATACGTCAATTTTCGACACACACGCGTTTAAACTCAATCACGATTTTAAAAGTCCGGTCATGGAACAAATTTCCTTAAAAAAATATTTGGTGCACTATGTTGAGTGTACCATACAAAAGTAAACAGCGGCTGAAGTTTTGACACGTTTACAATCTGAAATGCACTTTCCTCGAAATAAATGCTCTATTTCTGTTAAATGCAATTAAAAACCTCACCAGAAACAATGTTTACTTAATTTACTTTTCTCTAGGTTGGTCACCAAAATAATGCTATTTCTTTTTCTTTAATGCTCTTCGTGAACAGCCGCTTTTGTTTATTTAAAGTTGGGGCAGGACGACAAGACAAGGCTGTCCAGCGAGCATGTATGCGTGCATTGAATTGAAGGTGCAGCAAAAGGACGCAAGGCACAGACGCATGCATTCACCCATGCACTCGAGTGCACTCGTTTGAGTTGGCCATTGTTCATTTTCATTGCATTGTTCAACAAGAAGTAGCTAACTTTTTACTCTTAGTTTATGAAAATGAAAATGCTACGTAAAATTATCGATCAAGCAATTAAATGCTATTTAATTTCCCTTTGTTTTTAAATGATGAAGATTACGTTTTCATTACATGTTTTATCGGACGAATTACAAATAATAGAATTCAATCAAATCAATTTTTTATTTTTTTTATTTGGACTATACTTATTGTAAGTTTATTTGGTGTGAATATAAAATCAATAAAAACAATCAAGATTATATCCGCTTTAGTAATTACTGCTTTCCCTTCTTGTTCTTTCGTTTCTTTTTGTCATTTTCATGACGCTGAGAAGCAGATACTGAGGAATTATCTGTGTCACTGCCAGTTTGAAAGCCCTCTGAATCCCCCCACTTTTCATTTGCCCTCTCTAACCTTTTCGCCATTGTATCCTCATTTCCTTCCCCATCATGGCCATCATCATCTGGTTCGGAAGCTTTCGCAATCCTTTCTTCGGCAAACTAGGAATTAATTCGGGTTGATCAAATGAAATCAGAAAAAATTTCTTCACGAGAATCCACATTATGTCATTTTTACAAATTACAAACCTTCACAAGTTGGTCATAAACTTCTGGATATCCAACAATGGCTTCTTCAAAGTCATCTCGGGTTAAACGATACACGTCACAATACGTCGTGGCCATCACAGTAGCGTTTCTCTTTTCATTTGTAATAAGAGCCATTTCCCCAAAGAAATCGCCATCCCTTAAATGGGCTATTGTTTTACCACTGGGTGCTAAAATGGAGACTGCACCGTGTTCAATAAAATACATACAATCAGCTATTGTGTGCGCTCCAATTATAATGTCTTGGGGAAGGTAAACCTGATTTGAAAATATATTTTGATAAGAATAATTATTATTTGTGATGCCGAATTGACATGACGTGCTCATCTATAAATCTGGAAAAATTCCAGTATATTTACTTAAGTATAATTGACTCACTTCAAATTGAAGACGACCAACGATGTTTTGCGCAATTGTAACTGGAAGCCCACGAAAAAGTGGAACCTCTTCTATTAAGTGCCGACAATTGAACATTTGCAGTTCTTGACGAAGTACATCTGAAAGACTAAGCAGTATGCTGCTTTCATTGAAAAAATTCCGGCGATATCTATGCTCGTAATACAAAATCACTCGGTTTTGCAACTCCTTCGGAATTTGCTTATATCTCATGTATTCAATGACCTACATTTAAAAAATTGATTCCACCAGGTTATCTTAGAAGAATAAAATGCTTTTTGGTCCTTTTTAAAATCAAAAACATTAAATTTGGCTACCTGATTCAATATTTCGGCATACTTTTTCTGAGCTACATCCACGTTAATTAGAATGCTGGATAAATTTCCAATAAAAAGGGCGAAAAATGTAGCTCCTACCATAATACTAAAAATTGTGCATAAAATGTCTTCTGACTCTCGGGGTACATCTCTGCCATACCCTAAACAAGCCTTGAAAAGTAATTGAGAAAAAAATTGATTCTTGACGAGAAAGATTCTAAAAAAGTGCACTTAGGCATATGCATAAGAAGTTTATTGTAAGAATACCATGTTTGAAAGAGCTCTTATCATAGCATTAATATACTTTCGCCAAACTGGAGCATCCCAAAGTTCCAACAAGGTAACCCAACTCCATTCCTTGCGATTGTCGGGAGGATTGAATAAATCTGCTACTAGGTAATGCAGACAGCTAATCCAATGTAATGTGAAAAATATAACAATATGGAGGTTTATTACCCGGATATACAGGGAATCTATGCCGTAGGCCTATTGGAAAAAAGGAAAATTAAACATCTTCCATTCTTCCATTTAGTTTTATATGTGCTATTTTAATTGCACCTCTTGAAACCTCGTGAAATAGCGTATGACACGGACCAATCGGAAAATTTTAAGCAGCTCCAAAAGTCGTATGTATCGAAACACTTCGGCATGAGTTTCATCCATTTCAAAGCGAAAGGCATTCTCTAGCAAGAAGTAAATAGCGTCATAAGGAATTGTTGATAACAAATCGATAAAAAACCATCTTCTAAAATACTCCCTATAATAAAATGGCATTCTGGTTTAGATTGGTACATAAATATTCAATATTGGAGTGCTTAAATTAGTTTTGTAATGAAGCCTACGTACCAGAAAATTACACGAGGATCCAGATTGATTGTATCACTTCGTGAGGCAACGTATCCTGTCCTAAAATTGAGAATAATGTCCAGGAAGAAAGCTGCTCCTTGAATAGAACTAATAACGACATGATGTGAAGTTTGAAGTTTATGATGGTAGAATGTTATAAGAATTGGCTGTCCAATTAAGGTTATCACTAGAAAGATTGAAATAACAATATCCCACCACCACCTGCAACAAAATGTCTGTAATAAGAGCACATTTTCAGGTTTTCATCAATTGAAATTACGTTTGGTTGGATTATTTATGCGTGAATAATTACCTAAAAGAGCTGTAAGGATGTATCACCCATGGAGTGGATGCTAAATGCCTGGCTCTCTCTTGGTATACCGCATACTCACTTCTAAAAAGGGGCCCATGAATTCGTGGATGGGTGGATACCAGAAACGAACTACGAAGTTTGCGATACCATTCCTTGTTAATTAAATATCCGAACGCGTCATTTGATGGAGGTTCCAGGCTGATGTGCCCAGCTCTTTGAAGACCTTCATTCTTCGCCAATTCATTTTCCGAATAAAGTGATTTTACTACAGTCGCCTTTGAATAATGCGCCTGTTAAAGGTATTAATTGATTGATTGAATGTCTTCAAAAATTTAAGAAAAGTGTTCAGAAAAATAAAATAGATCTGCATACAGTTGGAAGGTCCACGTAAGGATTAACTTCGAAATATGCATCATTTTCATATTCAGGGGAAGCCATCAAGAAGCCGTCAAGTCTTTAGTTTGATGGGCTTCTAGCTTACATATCCTGTGATTAGCCAAATGGCTCCAAACAATGATAAGCGTGCATGACAAGGTGCATATGCATTTTAATGTTTAAAAACACTGAAACGTTTCCAGCAGTTACTTTTCTATTTAATTTTACTCAATTCTACGAAACTTACACAACAGTGGCTGCTTAGACTAAAGTTATATTATATGATTAGTCAATAGTATTATGTGTACTGCTCTTAAAAATTTGGCTTATATTTCTTTACTTCTACCATTAGCTGATGAATGTTAACTAAATCTTGTCGAGCTGTTAAATGAGGAAGCACCTCGCCAATTATCTTTTGAAATCTATGATAATACTGCACTAGTAGGGTTAACGCTTGCTGTAAAACTGCAGCTCCAGTTCTAAAACTTGGAAATGATGACATGACTTCACGATTCACAGCATCCAAAGCTTGTCTCCAGCTTGAACCAAAGGCTGATATCAATGTTATCACACGAGCTAAATGAAAAAGAGTAAAGTGCTATTAAATTTTCATTTTTTTCCAATAAAATGCATTTAATCATAAAAATAAGAACCTAATAGCAATACCTTCATCATTTGCGATGACATCTCCTTTTTCTTTTTGAAGTAAATTTTCTGCCTCTTTAACGAACTGAATCATGCCACCAAAATGAGGCGACAAAATTTCTTCTGCGTATTCCCCAGTTTTTGCAGCCAGGGCAGTCTTGAAACGATCAGTCTCTTTGGGTTCTTGACCCTTTTCCTGCATATTTCATAAAATATCAAATATGAGGTTTTTACGGCAAAATACTTGCACATTTTTACATATTTTAAAATTCAACTGAAACAAGTCTTACCAAATGAACTGACAATATCAAGTCGTAGTTATTTATCAGAAACACAAGTTGTCTAGAACGTTCTTGAAAAGCACTCGCCATTCGTACAAGATTGCCATCCATTTCTTCCTGTAGCCATTGTAAGCATCGGCGAACCCTTTCCTGTGGAAACCCTGCATCAATTACTGCCAAACCACTGCTGAGCTCAGCATATCGACGAGTTATCTATTCGTTAAAAGTAATCGATAATGATATTATTAATTCCTTAACTTAGAAAGTTTATATTATATTATATTCATGTGTACTTACATAGTGTGGCATCAGATCTGTAGGCATTGTTTCACAATTTCTGAGAGAATACGCATTAGCAGTCAAAGATCTATCAAGTGCAGGCCAAATGCAATCCAGGGCTGCGCTGAAGAACTGATCCAAAGCTGGAACTGCTCTTTTATGGGTAACCATTTGTAGTCTTAAAACAATATGAGCACAAAGAAGTAATCCTATTCCGTCCCAGCTGGATGACGTACCGTCTTCAATCACCGTCTAAGGTTAATTTAGTAAAAAAATTACTTGCAATAAGCTTTCCAGATTCCTACAAATGTATTTGAATTTTGTAAAAAGTCATTTTTCTTACCAGTAAGTGACCAAGTGTTTTCCCCATCACAGCGTGGAATAAATCCATCAGAGCAGGCCCTTTCGCAAGGAAGAAATCACTTAAGAATAAAAATTCTCTACATGCATTGTCAACCAATGTAAATATTAGGGATCTAAACAGAGCTTCATAAGGTAAAGGCGGTCCATTCCACGCATGGGGAACAAGTGCAGGAGCTTCAAGTTCGTTCAACAGATCTGCCCTTTTTCCTAACGAAAACAACGGATTTTTTCCCTTGACTTCTTCCGGTGCTGCAAGTACATGGTCTTTTCCAGCTGTGTCAGAGGTTTGCTTTTTAGATAGTCTGGACGAGTATGTCTTGAAATATGACATGTATACTTTACTCATTGTATCAATATATTCGTCTTTTACTTCCTTTGAAATCTGCCTTTCGTTTCCGAGTAAAAATTCGTAGAAAAATCTGTTCAAAATTAAATTAAAGTAAACTCAAAGCATGATAAAAACCAATGAAGTCGCACTTAGTATCAGAAAAAGGAATCTTACTTGTGTTTCAATAAAGAGTTCTGTGGTATCTGATAATTGGTCACAGGTTTCCGGAACTTGTAAATTTGTGTCAACAAATATTCTCGTACTTTTGCTGTAGCTCGCACAGTTAACTTATGAATAACATCAACCACGTCACGAGCTGCTCTTGTATCACGAACGGTATTAACAAACTGCGTCTTCTGGCCTAAAATTTTGAGTTGCTCAATGAAAGCAGGTTCCGTTACAGGAGAATCCAAAATTGTTCTGAAAAGAATATTATAATTGTGCCATTAACTAAATTTCGGAATTCGCACTTAACAAGACTACATGGATAATGATTTTTACCTTATTAAGGTTTCAGATACTACTAAATCATCGACAAAAGACGAAAGCTCTCCTCTAACTGACTGACGATTACATAATTGCACACTCATATTTATTGACTGTTTCTGTAAAGTTTCGATTTCAGTACTTAAGGAGCCCAACTCCGATTGGAACCCCAACAGCATCCGTTCCATTGCCTCCAATATTTTATCACACTCATCTATTTGATTGTGTAAATTTGATATATTACCACTTTCCCGGATGTAATCTTTGATGCACTCATTTTCAGCCTGCATTGAATGAAATATATCCAATCAATTAGGTTTCAAATTTATATTAAAAACAGTGATACATTTTATGTGGTTCACATCAACACATCATATAGGAAAAAGAATTTTACCTCTCGTAGCTCTTTTTCAATATTTTTGGAATATTCTCGGAGATCGCCCTGTGACTGCAATGCTTCTCGAACGAGGTGTTCTATTTCTGGATTCACCTCCTCCAGAAGCCCCACTGGATCCATATCTCCCATTGGAAATTTTCTTGAGGAGAAGCTATTCCAAGAAAATTTGTTGTTAAAAGCACACACACCCCAACTGTTTCTTGTTGTAACTTTCACCTTTTAAACGTGAAGTTACTTTGAAATACTTGAACTCCTGATGTGTTCCAATAAGAGTAAACTGTTTTAAGAACTTAATCAGACAGATTTGTAAATATTTTATTTTAATTGGGGCATTTAATAATTTTCTTCGAAATGGTTCACGCGAACTACATGTATGTTTACAGCTGACGTGCAACATCTGTCACAACTTCACAACAAAAACACTTGCTTACCTTACACTACACCTTAGGTCTTCTACAACAGTCTACAAGTAAGTTTAACTACAATGCATGCATACAGCAGCGCACGCATATAGTTCTCTTGACGCAGCAGCAGCAGCAGTCCAGTAATGCCAAAAAGTTGAAATTTTTACTTTCTCTCAACTCAACAAACAACAAAGCTTTTGTGTGTTGCGTCCCTTTTCTTTCCATTTCCATTCACCATTTTGTCTGTCATCTTTCAGACAAGGAAGGTTCCCTTATGCATGTCAAATGTCAAATGGTCATCAAATAATCATCAATTAATTATCCATAATCTCAAACTTAAGGTTCTTTCATCTTTACAACATGCAAATGCAACACAAATCAATGAAATTGGAAAATACGGAATACAATTTCATACCGACAGATCATTTTACTGATTTGCTCGAAATAGACAAAATGTGAGTAGTAAAATTAAGTTTATACAGCGACGTTTTAACATATAAAAGATGTATTTTAATAATTTCACTGTTTAATACATAGTCACAATTTCAAGTTTGGTCCAAACTTTTATACAGTAACGAATGAAAGATAAAAGAACAAAACGATCTAGTTATATATCATTACACATTATGTCACACTACATTAACAACATAATTTCCTACATATCTCTAAAAAGAAATGATTGTTTTTTGAATGATCTCTTCCTTTTGACCTCATCATTAAATTTCAACCCTAGTGTTTGTATAAGGAATGCGTAGATGTAAGCACGTTCTTCAATCTGTATGAACAATTTTTTTCAAAGTTAAGTTTTTCATTACCTTGTGCAAAAAATATTAAAATTATATTCTACCAAGGTATTATTTCAATTCAAATTACGGATACCTTATTCAACCGTCCACGGACTTTCCCCGTCAATTCATCATAGCCCTTGGAACACATTAGGAATGGACTTTGCTGCTGCTGTATAAAAATTAGAATGAGATTTTTAGTTATCGATTGGAATAAAGAAAATATAATAAAAAGAAAGACATGAGATTTGATAAATTCAGAAAATAATCATTAATTCAATTCACTAACTTCGGCAGATTTTGATTTGGATCCTAAACTGTGCTGCATCTCTGCAATGAATTTGTATGAATTGGACGGATGTGATAATGACAGACCCTTTCCTATGATAACCATCACTGCTGGAGTGCTCAGGACAGTGTTTTCATTTAAAATATTATGAAACGGAGAAATTTTGAGCAAATTTTCAAAATGTTGTGGAACTTCCGGATCTCCAAATTCCTGAACATATTGCAGGGACTCGGGAAACAAGTGATATCGCAACATGTCCAATATACTAGAAAAAGCCACAAAAATTAGCTCATTTTACTTTGTCGTCCAATTAAACTAATACAGCTTATAATTTAGCTCGCATACCCTTCATGAATTATTACAGCAGCATATAAATCAGGTCTTTGCGTAAGACACGCCCCTGCAAGATTTCCACCGAAAAGCTGCCCTTCAATAATTAGTTTAGCTGGACAAGTGTACTTCTTCTTGATAAGATACTCGGATGCAGCAATGAAATCGTCGTATGTCGTTTGTTTCGTCAATGAATTTCCACCCCTGCACCATTTATCTCCATACTCCCTGATAATTGTTATAATTTGACAAATAAAGTTGAAAATAATGACAAAATAATTGAGAAATTGTTGAGAATTATAGTAAGCTTCACTGACCCACCACCACGAACCCCAACTACTGCCACAATTCCATCAAAACACTGAAGGAAGGCTAACTTTGGAATTGAGAAGCTTGGTAATACTTGAATCCCAAAGCAGCCTTGCCCATACATAATACAGGGATTTTCCCCGTCCCTCTTCATTTTCTGTAAGCATTTTTTTTAATGAAATAAAATTTCAAAATATGTATCTTTAAAGAAATCGCATCAATGGATCATTTTTTACCTTTGTATGAATTAAGAAAATGGGTACCGCTGCAGCATCAGCGCTATTGTAACAAAAGACTTGCTTCATGCGGTAATCGGATAAATCGTAACGCTGTTTCAAGCTCAAGCTCTTATCGAATGTTCTTATTATCTTGTACTTGAACTTGAGAAAAGGATAACAACATGACTTAGAATCTGGTACGTTAATGTAAAGGACCCGGTCAGGAATTAAAAAGGAGGAAAATGTGAAGAAGAAATTGGAACAATGACGGGACCCTGAATATTCAGTGATGGTTCCCATCGGAAGGGAATATTTATGAATAAGCTGACCATCCTCTAAATGATGAAGCTGCAGTTTGTGGACTGCATCCGAGATGTAGCATACCATTAAAAAGTGACTTGAAAGTATTAATTACGAAAAATTATCATTCATGTTTAGTAGTGCATTTGCATATTGGATTGTCATGATTTCTTACCTGTTGACACACACAGCCCAATCCAACAGCTTTTTGCGATCGTTCGGAATAATAGTTTCCCACAAGCCTTTGGTTAAAACATCATTGTGGAGTAAATTGGTCTTGACTATTCTGAAGTTTGGTGCCCGAAGATTAGTTCGAAAATAGGTGATACAATTGTGGTTTGTGATGTACTGTGCAAAAAAATTCCAAGGTCTTTGAAAATTATGCGTTCATAATTTCATATATGGAATAGGGGAACAAAATATACTAAGAATTTTACCTGAATATCCAGATTATTCCCATCTAATAAATGAAATAGTAACGGACTCATTTCATATTTATATTGAATCGTTGGACCAAGATCGCCGTAAAAGAAGTGAGTGTACTGCCTACTTTCCATGTCTTCTTGGGCCGTTACAAATATCATGTCACCACAGTCGGATACTTGTGCTTGTCTTTATATGAAAATTGAAAATACATATTTGCATATCATTGATCGTAAATCGATTTGTAAAGCGTGGAAAATATAACGTCAGGCATGACGTCAGGCAAACAACTAACGTAGTTATTCCTGAAAATGTTGGAAACTCCACAAAAGCTAAATCCTTTTGTTGATCTGTATCAAGTTGGTGAAATGCAATGAGGTGACCAGTTGGATTTTTTGGATCAAGATAGCACTGAAAATTAAAATATAATTTACTAAAGAATATGATTGACGATTTCATTATTTGATTGCTATCAGTCTTGAATCTAATTTGTAAATGTTGACATTATTACCGAGTATACAATTCCTACGATTCCAGTCCTGCTCTGATCACGCGTCCATGAAATGTCAGAATGGCACACATTCTTTAGCACTTCAGGGTATTCCTTTCCAGTTGAAACTTCTTTGAATCTAATGTACAGCCATTTGGAACTTCTTGAACTGTATGCATACGCAACCACCTTTCCATCTGGAGAAACGCTAAACATTCGAATTAAACATGACGGGGTAGCAGTTGAAGAGGGGAAAATTTGCTGTGGGGATACAAATAGTTCTGGTTTGCCCTTTAGTCCATCTTGTTTGTAAATAGAGCTAATTATTATTAAAGGCAAAAATTAATCTCAAGATCATTCATGAACATTTCATGATTACATGATTTACATCTGCTCACTCGTGGCTCTCGTTTTCAGCATTCATGAAGAAAAATAGGTCACCAGTTTCGGGATTTTGTGTTGGACAACCCGTCCTTGAAGCATTGCTCATGGACTGGATGGTACTTTGAATTTCTTTTTTGTAGGAACACTCTTTCAAATAATTAAACGTCAATGCATTTTGGGTCGCATCAAATTTTTTAACCTCGGATGAAGCTACCTTTTCTAGCCAAGCGTAATTGTCAACTATCTGAGTAATTAAAGTATGTTGAAAATCTTGTTAGAATAATCATAAGAGTCCCGTTAAATACTCTGATATGTAGTGCAAATGATATGATTTAAAGTACTTGTGCTCCGTGCTCAAACTTTATGTTTTGTGGCACCCTTTTCACAGGGGGATACTTCATTCCTATGCTTTGATGTACTTGAGATGTTGTTGTTGAGTCCATTGAATAAAATGAAGTTCAGCTAGTTTTGAAACTTGTTTCACATCCACATCAGTGTTGAAAAACGATTGCAAAAACGTGATTTAGAAATGCGATATGGTATGATGGCTCGTCTTGGCATAAATTACACTCCCACCATGACAATTTGCCAAAAATGGATTGCCAATTGCTCATTTTTAATGGAACGCATTTGTGATAATAATATGTGATAATGTGATCCCTTCGGTATGCGAGAAAAAAATGTTATCCATCAAAAAGGGTGGCGAATTCTTATTTCACAAATGAAAAATTAAGTTTATTTCACTTACATACTTAGAGTTTAGATGATTATACACTCATCGCTCATTTATATTATCATAAATAAGAGAGAACCAGTAGAAGAATGGAAAACTTAAAGCTTCAATTGGCCCATTATATAAAGTTTACATGCATATATATAGTATAATATTTTGAATACATATTGAATAGAAAGAACATTATTTGAAATCTTTTTGATTATATCAGTGAAATAGATGAAGTATTTAGAGTAGATTAGATATTCTATTCTGCTAACAATACTTTGACTACTTCGGTTGCTCACAGTGCACAGGTATTGGGAATTTTAGGCTTTGAATTCAAGTTCTAGAGTTTGTGTCATGAAAGAAAGTATATCGGTGTGCTCTTCAATCTACACAGATTTTAAAAAAAGGTACAATTAAAATTTGATTAACATTTTCGTCAGGCATTCAGGCATGTATGGTCGATTAAACATGTTATTATGTATCTTACTATTTTGGCAGTTGGCTTTCCTGCTCCGTGTCCAGCCTTGGTTTCAATGCGGATTAGCAATGGATTGGTCTAAAAATTTAATTGATTACATAAATAGGCGAACATACATAAGAATAAAAAGTCAAACAAGCTACAAAAAATTAATTTACGCACCTGACGCGAATGTTTTCCGATCTTAGTTTGAAGCTCAGATATATACTTGTAAGAGTGAAGAGGCACAACTCTATCATCATGATCTGCTGTTAGTAATAATACTGCAGGATACTGAACATTCTCATCTTCAGGTAGTTTAACATTATGAATTGGTGAAAATTTGAGCAAATTATCAAAGTGTTCCTTTTCATCCGAACATCCAAAGTCACTACACCAAGCGTACCCGATTGTAAACTTGTGAAATCTCAGCATGTCCATCACACTGTAAACAAAAATATTATTGAAAAAAGTTCGGATTTTAAAAACTACAAAGTATTTACTGTTGCGTGTATGCAAACTTACCCAACTTGTGCGATAGCAGCACCGTACAGGTCAGGTCGTTGATTGACACAAGCCCCAACCAGTAAGCCTCCATTGGAAGCTCCCTGAATTGTAAGCTTACGTGCACTGGTGTACTTGTTGTCAATCAAGTACTGAGCAGCATGTTGAAAATCATCGAATCCGTTTTGCTTGTTCAGCAGTCGACCTCCATTGTGCCACTTTTCACCATACTCACCTCCTCCACGTATATTGGCAATGGCAAATACGCCATCCATATGTTGCATAAACACAATTCGGGTAACGGAAAAGGTAGGCTGCACGCTGATGTTGAAACCACCATATCCGTACAACAGGCAAGGGGTGTCTCCATTCATGACAAGATCCTGAAACCACATATCATATAACATGATTAACGTTATGTTCTACTATTATTTGTTGTGTTAATTCTTGGAAATAGACGTTTCTCAATTTGCTTTACCTTCTTGTGAACAATGAACATGGGAACTTTTGTACCATCCTTACTGGTGTAGAAGATTTGAGTTGTAACAAAACTGGTAGGATCAAATCCTTTCAGTGTAACTTCGCGAACCACCTGCGAATATACAATCAAACTATTAAATACTCCATTCTTCCTCTACTCATTTTTGAACTAGCAAATCAATTCATTTTTAAACGCTGCATACCTTAGGTTCCAAAGAGTCTGACTTCAAATCAACATTGAAAATTTTAGCAGGCGTAAGGAAAGATGCGAACTGGAAGAAAAGCTCTGTGTCCTCCTTTCTTCCAGAATATCCCATAATTGTTCCAACCTCAAGAGCAAAGTCCTTAATTACTGATCCATCACTAAGTTTTCTCAATTGCAAAGTGTTCTTAACATCTTGAATGTAACAGGTCACTAAGATGTCACTATTGAAAAAAATAAACAATATACTGTCTGATAACGCTACTTGTAATAATTGATGGGAAACTTAGATAATACTTACTTGTTCACACAAGCAGCCCAGTCTAAAACATCTTTCTCATGTTCAGGTACCACTGATGTCCAAGAATCTTCCGCAATAGGTTTTGAAAAATCGATTGTAGCAATCCGGTAGTTTGGAGCGTCCTTGCTTGTACGGAAGTACATTAATGGTCCGGTGTTCGTAACGTACTGGTAGACAAAATTGTACAATAATATTAATACTATAGATTTCACAGACAAACATATGTACATATAACTGAATTTTTTTCCCTAAAACTTACCAAGTAGTCTGCTTCAAATTTAGTGACAACCGGATTTAAAGTGAGCTTTTCACTAATGCCGGCTTTTAATGGCTCCGCTAAATCTGCAAAAAATACTAAATTGTCCCTGCAATCCTGTTGTGGAGACACAATCAGATAATTTCCGCAATCCGAAACTTCAGCACCACTAGAACAAGCAAATTAAAATTTAAGATCTGCACTATAGTTCCAGCTTAAGACATTTTCGAAAATGTTTTACTTACATTCGCCATTTTGGATTCTCTGGGAAATCCACAACCAAAACGTCTTGAGATTGTTCAGTGCCCAATCGATGATAGTAGAGCTTCTGGTTTTCATTTGATGTCGTTTCAGATCCATCAGTTTTACCTTCTTGGTCAGAGTAGCGCTATAAAATGTAGACAATAGATTTCAATAATTAATTAATAATTTGTGACACCAACCAAGACTAAACAAAGGTCATAAGGAAGTTCAACATACCCCATAAAATACTCCTTTATTGTCGTGAGTCCATGATAAGCTGGTAAACTTGACTTTGTGCAAAATCTCTGGATACGTTTCTCCAGTTAAAACATTCTTGAAGTGAATACTGAGCCAGTCAGATCCACTTCCAGAGAGACCATAGGCAAAAACTTCCCCATTTTCAGAAAAGGCATACGTGGAAATAGCAACAGTTCCATCTTCACTTAAAGTGTTTGGATCCAAGAAAACTTCACCTTCTTCATCGAGAGAGCGGAACATGTACAACACACTAGAGATTCAGAAGATAAATATAGAAGTTAAGCTAAGAATTTTTTGGACAAAAGTAAAAGTGTATACAAAACTATAATGAATGTTTATGAAATAAAGAATTGAATTACCTCTGGTTCTGCAGTCCAGCATTTTTAAAGTAGAAGTACTTATCTCCCCTTTTAAACGGGCATCCATACTTTGGGTAATTCCATAGTTCAGTGAGCCGAGATTTAATTTCTTCTCGTGGTTTGCAGGCTTCTAAAAATGGCACAGTGAGGCTATTTTGAGTATCCACAAATTGTTTCACGTCATCTGCATCAGGGCTTTCTAACCACCGATATGGATCTGCAATCTGTAAAAAAAGACGAACACGTAATTTACTTCATAGCGTCCAAATCACTTTCAATGATTATGGGTGCTTATTTTGTATACATTATACATACCTTAGTTCCATGATAATCATCAATGATATCTTCTTGTCGGCGGATGTCCGAATATGGAATTTTCGCCATAACTTCTGTTTTAGTTAAACTATGATTTTCTCGAGATTGTGTCGGCTTAGATAATTTTTTTGCACCAATCAAAGAGCACTGTAATATGAAAACAGAAAGTACAAGTTATAAACCAAAATATGTAAGTCAAAGCATAATATGAAACTTATAAAAATGTCCAAATGAGAGTTAAAATGAGGTTATAATCTAAAAAATGCAATGCAGTTTTACAAATTACAAATCTTTGAACTTTATATTAAAAAATTTATTGAATAACTCAATTCAGTCTCACATATTAAATTACTATACTATTTACTACCTAGAATGAAGTAAACATCTGAGTAATTTGAAGAAATATATTTTTTATTCTAATAAATTAAAATTATTGCAACTCACAAGAAGATAATTTTTCACCAAAACTTTAACTGTATCTTATACCAGTATAGTGTAATACTAACAGAATAAATCACAGTTGCATAAAACCATAAATAACACAAGGCCAAATATGCCGCAGTGTACATTGTGTAAATCATGCTGTTGATCAACCCAGTTAAAAGATTTCCCAATAAAAATATTGCTAACGCATTGTAACAAATAGCTTCTAGTATCACTGGAGATCTTGAAAGGTCGGGCATTAACACCAAGTTTTTTCCTTTCAAGTCTTCATCAATTTGCCCCTCCTCTTCATCTGAATTATCCTTTCCCAGTCTACTTTCAACTTCAGCGATTTCATTTTCAATTTCGGAAATTTCTGCACGAAGTTTTGATTCAGATGGGGTACCAGGTTGACAAGTTTTCATCTTTTCAAGCGTAGCATTGAGACGATCATCCAAGTTCTGAAGCTGTTCATCTATATCATCACCATCATCTTCCCGTTTCTCCCGTTTTACTTTTGAAAAATCTTTACTCATCCGCTGCAAACTTTGAAGTCTGCTTGCCTGTTTCTTGTGAAATGCATCCAATTCGTAGAATATTATAGGACCAAAAATTATTCCGAGGTGCTGAATGCATACTAGCAACAAAGCCAAGAACATTTGACCCCAAAGAAGTGAATAATTCAGAGCCACCATCAACAAAACATAACTAAGATTGGCTGACCGCCGACAAGGTTGATCCCCATACGTCGTTGACACAGTGTATAGTCCCCACAGTACAAGTACTTGAAGAAGCGTTTGAAGGGCGTATTCCGTCCAGTCACGAACGCTAGTTCTCTTCTTCCAGGTTATAAGTTTTCCAAAATAGACACTTGCCAGATAAATCGATAAGTAGCCAATAACAGAAAAAATTCCTTCGCGGTTAGCATGAAGAAGACTATCTCCTCTATTAACTTTGGAATTCAAAATGAATTTTCCTTCGAGGTCATCATGTTTAAGAATTAGCTGGTAAAGTAGAGACACGGCTGTGGCGAGTTTTAATCCATGTGCAGGGTCGAATATTGCAAACAAGAGGGAGCTCAACACTTTAATTCCGGCGAGAGTCAGGAAGAAATTCCAATGAACACCGTATTCTTCAACAACTTCTTGGTATTCAATTCCTGCGATAAAAAGTGCATGTATGAAAATGAGGAATGCACTAACTGTTTCATCATTTCACGTAAGGTAAAAGTAGCATAAAAATTAAAATACCTTTTACTGTAATCAGGCGAATGAAACCAAGAATGATGATGGGAATCGTAGACTTGAGAGATTTATTCAATGGAGACATCTTATTTCTAGCTTCAGGTGCGACAATTCCATTAGCAAAAATAAAACAGCCTGTTCCCACATCCATCAAACTGATGCCATACGTCTTGGTTTTTGCAAATCTTCTCGGAAAAATAATGAAATCAACTGCCAAGATGGAAAGCACAGTTATATAGATAACGATGGCTCGATAGTTGGTAATGAATGGTATTTTTCCATCAAGTAATTTGCCATCCTTCTGATCTTGTTCTTGGTTAGCTTTTTTGGACCATCCCGTTGGCAAATCTTTAATTTTATCCCACTGTCCCTTCAAACCATACCATTTTGGTGCAGTTATAGCGTGGTTAACAATAAGAATTCCAGCCACAACGCATAATAAAATGATGAGTATAACTCCACTATATGTAACGTAACTTGTATGATCCAAGTTTTCTGAGGTAAATACTGTGATAATCCATATGGGTAAAATTGCTAGAACCGGATATTCCAAAATTGCTCTGATCAACAGGAAAAAATCTTTGCTTGAGACGGCTTGCTTGACAAAACTGGGAGGAACGGTCCAAGGAATTATTAAGGGAACCAATATTGGAGTGATGGAAATAGATCCTAGAACTTGGAGAAGCTCAGAAAGAGTCGTTCCTTCTTCAGTAGTTACAAACTCTGTATGGAGGTCGTTGAACGAACTTGGGGCTCCCATGTGCGCCATTTTGAGGATCCGTTCAGGCAACGCACATTGAAAGATAATTTATAACTGGGTCTGATTTTGATGATGATGCTTTCACTTCACAAGCTAAGACATCAAATTAGTAACCTTATTAGCGTCAGTTCATTATTGATTTTAAGACAAACACATTTACACTATTTGAACTGCAACATAAACATATGTGTAAATCTTAATTAAACTATTCGCTAGCTATATTTCATTACTGCTCAATATGGTTATGTATGTATAAGTATAATTACTAAGGCTCAGAAATTAAAGCTTCTTATTTCTTTGCGTAATTTCAGGTTTTGAAAATGATGCCAGAATTAAATGCAAACGCATATTGCTCTCACTCAAATGGACATTGCATACAATTATAAAGAAACTTGCTTTACAAACCTTTAAATGATTATTCGGAAACGCAGCACTGTAATTTCTCCAAGAGGTTTGATGTTGAAAGGGATTGCCTTGTTGACCAAACTCTTTGAAAAAGGATTGAAAAGTTCCAATGAATCGTTGATTTCTAATTCTAGGCCAGACTAGCCGATTAATTGCTGAAAGCATGAAAGGGAAGTCGTCTAAACTTTAAGAATAGGTCCTGGATAAGTACCTTCCTTGAGCCTGCTGAGTTCAACACAAAAAAATACTTGTTGATCCTGTCCACAAGCAGCCCAAGTCCTTTGATCACCCTCTGCCAAACACAAATTCACAAAAAAAATGTTAAAAAGAGTATTGTAATGAACAACTATACTTAATGTGATGGCAGTGACAAAGTGACAAATCTACAATCACATTTAAAAGTAGGACAAGAGGACATTGATATTACAACGTCACCTGTTTTTAGCTGACGACTGATCTCATGAATCAGCTGCCATCAGCATTATTGTTTACAATAATGTTGCTTGTATTGTAAATTGTGCAAGTAGCTTGCCAAGAACCCGTCAAGAAGCTGGTGTCTTAAAAAGGAGTTTGTTTCATTTATGGTAAAAAAATAATGAAATCCTTTTCCCTTCTTTATACATGCATTTTGTACTACTGACCAGTGTCAGTGTCACTGGTCAATTGCCAACTTGTATACCCTGACTAATCATTCATTAAAACTTATGGTTGTATTTAAGCTAAGTACATACCTGGCTGGATTAATTACTGAGGAACAAGCCGACAAGTAAACAAAAATGTTAGGAGCACAGGTCCGGCACACAATTATAAGGCAAAAACTACAGATGAAATGTAGGAATTAGGAAAAAGGGATTAAGCTGGATAGACAAACTTTTAATTGTTCATTACGAGCAGAAAAGATGTAAAATATAATTTGGTAGTCTTTGAAATTTTTATTTCATTATGGCAGTGCTGCTGAGAGAACAGAAAATGCTTAGAAATGTTTTTAGGTTTTTGATCTCTTCTTTTCTTCCTGCTGATACGATGAGATGAAATGAAGATGTAAAGAAAAGCGCTTTGCAATGGTTTACAAATTCCAATGTCGCGATGGAATTTGGCGGAGTGCTGACAAGTTCCCTTCGCCCCACCCACTCTAAAACTCAACATACAATGCTCAATCATCATCACATTCGTCCAGGTAGATTTGCTGCTCTTGGGCCTAGTTGCTCTAGTTTTGTGTTTCTCTTGTCGGCTAACAGAGTTTATGCCATAAAAACCACATAAAAGTGGAAATGAGAAAAGGTTCTGCTGGATTCTTGGTTCTCTTAGAGAATCTCATCATGAAGAAATATGTCATGAAACTTACTTCTCTTCTTGTGGTTTTCAGTTTTCACTTTTCAGGATGTAGCTTTAATACCATATAATATGATGATCATGATTTTATAATTAGGTCAGGTTTATGTCATTTCTCAGGTGAATTTGAAGTGTTGCATAATACATTCAGTCGCTTGGATTTTGGATAGAGAAGAGATACTGCATTCAAGCATTCAGCATCACAAACAACTTTGGAAAGGGAAGGAAGCTGAAGTTTGGAAAAGCTGAAAGTGGGACAAACCATTTTTATAGCTGAAAGCTATTAAACATTGAACATAAGATGACAAACATAGCGGAACATAATGGTTCCAGTGGTGTTGGGAAAGGTAGAGTTTGGTTGGGTTGGAGTTGTGTCCTTTCACTTTCTCCTGTCTTGTCTTAGGTACCTTTTAAAGTTTGCAGGGAATGGCATGGCTTTCAATCTCACACGAACCATTACTCTTACTCTTGTGTGAAAAATAAAAGATGTACGTGTTTGTCTCATGTTTACCGTTACTGTTGGTGGTTGCTGGTTGATGTACTTGTATATTCACGCAGCGCAGTAGAAAAGTTGGCAAATTGCTGGAAAAGGAAAATGCTTACTCGGGAACTTTATCATTGTTAATTGGTTCCTGTTTATTTTATGCTATTTGTACATGGACCGAGTCCCAGCGTAAAGTTAGGCAGGTTTCAAAGCAAGCAATTGAATTTATTAATGAGCATCGCACTCCAAGTGGGAATAATTCATACATCTCTAACAGAGGTGAATCTTTTGATCTCGATAATAAGAAATGAGTTGTCTCTATTCTGCCCATTACGGAGCTGTAATGTAACTTCACAAATTCTCATCTCAAAATTTTATTTAAATCATCTCACTTAACCCCAGGAACTAATGCGTAAAGCTACCCTAAAATACTAAAATATTCCGGTTGGCCATAAAATCCCAAATGACATCAAGTTATGAAAACTGGAAATGCTCCTGTTTTAGTACAGGTTATAAATGTGCATGTGGTTCAAAGATCATTTCAAGCATTTCGTTTGGGAAGAGGGGTTTGAGCCACTCACACGAAATCATTCAGCTAAAAACTACAAACGTTTTGGTAATACCAAGAAGTCTGATTAGTAGTCTACTTGTACTTTTTAAACTACAACACAATACATCCTTGTCATACATCAATGCTGAAAGTGCTAATTATGTTTTTTCTAATGGTCACTACTTTTGTTACTATATCTGTTATCCAACTATTTTATCATTATGTCAATGATTCCTCAATAGGCTAAGGGACATTCTAATAAACGATTTTTGATGACGTCAAAAGCATCTATTCTAGTTGTCTACTACTTCGTGAAATTAAAATGTTCCCGTGTCACGGGATTTTAACCTTCCTTACTATACTATGAGGGGCTGCGTGCTGCGTGTTCTAGAACTGTCTTCGGATCGTTTTATCATTTATTGGAATTATAATGTACACGTACACGACGCTCATGTGCTAATGCCAATATTATTCTATGAATATGTCTGTTCAGTAAACAAATATTTAACTATTGCTCAATTTATTGTCTTGCAATTTGAAAAACAGCCGATAGCCAGAATTTATAGACGAGAGACTAAGAGAACTTCGACCTTTAGTTGCCCTTAGACAGTTTATATAGGTAACTACCTCTATAATAACTAGTTCCTTTATTATCCTAAAATGAATGTATGTGTACTTTGCTGACAAATATATTTGCCAAAGAAAGGTTTTGCAATTTTTTTAACTCCAGGCAAAACGAGAAGCGATCATCCATCCATCTTATTAGCGTTTGGTTTCGAGCTGGAGCGGGGTATCTTATTATATGGCTATTGATCTCTTTGTTTAACTGCAAAAGATATGCATACATGTACTAAAATCTGAGAAAATATCAAAGAAACAAAGTTCTCACTGTAAACAAAAAGTGCAAAGTTCCGATGCGGGTCGACAAGTAAAATATTGGAGAAAGCGATTTGCATCTTCAGTTCATTTTTTTCAAGATTCATGGGGCTATTCAAAAGTTTTATATTAAATAGGAAAAAATCTACTGATTTGCAGCACAACGATGATTTTTGTTGTGCAGAGCTAATAGGAATACAAAAGGGGCAACGAAAGACGGTTGAGGTTGCCTTTTATGATTCCTGCAAAATGGCTCGTCATTGTCTTTGTGACACAATTAAACCAATAATTTCACTGGCACAAGCATTTGGTTTGGTTCCTCTGTGTCTTCAACATGTTAGAACTGAGGGGCAACTGGGAGGTTCCAGTGATTGTCAATTGGTTTTCCGCTGGAGAAGTCCGGCTGCACTTGTAAACACGATTTTGATAATTTTCTTCTTCACAATTCTTCCTTTTGCCAGAACACAAATAAAAAATCGAATGAAAGTTGTTTTCAGTGGAACTGATTTGTATGCTTTCACTTTCCAAACTTTGGCCATGGTTTTTGAAACTTCAGCCTTGCTGACATTTGGAAGAATTTACAAACACAAATTTTCAAAGGTTTGGTCAAATAATTTTTCTAGGTAAAAACATTACAAAAAATAATAATTAATAAAATATTTGATTAACTTTTCCAGGGTTGGACATCTTTAAACGAAGTATTCCACGCGATTTGTGACTCGGCTGATGATTTACGGAGAATAAAATGTGGATGCTATCTCGTATTTGCATTCACAATAGTTGAGGGATCTTGTTTCTTTGCTTTCATGTACTGGACTTCACTTAAATCAATTGGCGTGTATGAAAATTGTTTCGCATTGCTCTCTGGGACTACGATAATTACATTGACACTAATGATTCCATATATTGTGTCTACTCTCTTCTTGTTCATCTGTCTACTAATACGATCTCATTTTCTTAAAATATCTGAAATGCTGAAAACTATCATGTTGAAGAAAAATACCTCAAAATTGTACACGAAAATTGATTCCATGAGAGTTTTACATGAGCAGCTTTGTACAACAGTGAAATATTTTGAGGACTTCTTTGGAGTGCAGGTAAAAATGCATCACTAATTCAAGAATAATTATGAATGAATGAAAAACTTGAGAGTAAACTGCCCAAACTATCATGTAAATATGTTGTAGGTGCTGCTTACTTTGTGCACTTGCTGTTTCACTGTTACCGTTGGACTTTACGCAACTATTCTTCAGGGCGAAGGGATATCAGCCCCTCAAGGAAAGGAAATGACTGGGGTATGGGGTATGCAGTTATACTGTGCTGCTATATTCTTGTTCCTCATCTTAATATCTGGTCAACTGGTCACGAATGCGGTAAGAATGTCCAAATTAATAACGAAACCCATTTAATTAATTTTACAACACTGTGTTTATATTCGTAGAGATGTATTTTTTCATGGTTATGTGACATATATTTTTTTCATATAGGCAGCATCAGCAGCTCCTGTACTCAACAGTATTTCTTTGGCTGAATTGGATGAAAAGAGCCAACAACAGATAGTCTTGTTTTTGCAGAAAGTTTCAGCTTTCCCCACACAAATGAGAGCTGTCAATGTGACGTCCATTTCTACGACATTTCTGGCTTCTGTACGAGACAATCATTTTAGCCATAATCATTACTATTACACTACAGTTAATTTTTAATTATGCTGTGCCAAAAATAACTTCTTATGATTTTTTCACAGGCTGCTACCAATATTATCACGTACTTGTTGGTACTGATGCAATTCAAACTTAGTTTTGAAAGCTGGTTTGAAAACGTGTGCAATGGCACGCAAGATTCAGTAATGGAAGCTGCTGTCACAGGAAGTTCCGTCTTGGATTCTAATCGCTAGAGGACATAACTCGGACTATCAAGAGATAAAATTTTCATAGTGTAAATTGTAGTTGTCTAGCTATAGTTGTTACTTATACTGCCATCAAACCATCATGTATGTATGTATGAACTGAAATTGCACTGCGAATTGCTAAAAATGGCTTATGGTGTGTACACAATAAATAAAATGTTCATTTAAATTATACCAATACCAAATGTATCGTGTTTATTTGCAATTTAAAATTTTGTTTTTGGGTTTAATGAAAGAAAGTATCTTTTCATATTTTATACGACATATGTAGGTAGGATCACGGCAAAAAGAACACTAACAGACATTTAGCACTAAAATGAAACAGGATAAGTCATTATTTTAGAGTAAGTTAGAATTGATTTTCAGTTTAGTATTGCACTTCAATGTCCACTTACTTCATTATCCTTTTCGATCATGCAGTAAACAAATTTTGCAGCCTTCCTGCATCCACACTTTCCATGTCCATGTTTATGTGGCTTGCCATCATCCTTGGTCATTCTCTTGTTCTTTTTGTCGTCTTTGTCATCTTTTCCTTTCTTGTCATCCTTATCCTTCCTTTCCGCTAATAAATAGTGGTAATACAGTTTAGAAATGGTGCATCTGATATTTTTCTTTTAGCATCAAATATTGTATGCATGTAGAATGATTAGACTAGACTGTAAACTTACGCTTTTTCTCTGCAACTTCAATGCACTTTTCTACAGCCTTGGTCAACTTTTCGTGGTTTTCAGTAGCTACTTCTGCTTTTAGAGTCTCCAAAATTGTGTCTTTGTAAATGGTTCCATTCTTGTACTACAATTCAAAGAACGATTTGTATAGTTAATTAACTGATTTTGAAATGAAGCAACCATGCATGTATTAGACCAACTCACGAGGTTCAAGGTCTCCAGCGCGCAGCTACTCAAGCACTGCAAAAGAAAATATACAAAATCAATCAGAAATATTAAGTTCATGAAATTGTATTATTAAATTGCAAGTTAACTAACAGAATCGTTAAAATGCTTCTCCTTCAAATCCTTTCCAGATGGAATATCACTGGCGGTTAAGTTTAGAGTAGTCAAACAGGCGGTCTTTGCTTCTGTGAATTTAGTAAATGTTTTCAATTTTTCTAGCCCTAAGCAGCTAGCAGCATTTGCAGTAGCTACGAAGGCAAATAGTGCCAACACTACTAGAGCAAGATTTGACTTCATTTTGCAGTTATTTTTCGAAGATTAATCAAATTGTGTATTAATCACTGGAAAAGAGGTTGTCGATTTTGTGATGTTAATTTGTTAATGTGACTTCAATAGTTAATCCCTCCGGTTTTATAGGAGGCTGCAGTATGCATATCCAATTACATACATCCATATTATTCAAGTCATAAAACTTTGTTTAGAAAAGTAAATACTTATCACGGCTTGATGCAACTTACACAAAGCTTTTTAAAAAAGACTCATATTCCCAAAAAAATCATGAAATTATGAACAAAGAACGTCTTTATTAGTAAAACCACTTACTGCACACGAATTTTTGTCTCTCTTCAAATTATTATTTTATCGTGATCTTAACATACATACATCTTAAACAATTCGTCTCGATTACCGCAGCATTCGTGTTTTGTTGTAAAACGTTTTTATGCATGCAAAGGAAATGAGATGCTCTGGACAAAACATGATTTTTAAAAACTACTAGACACGCCATATCATTTTAATTTAATTTAAAATATTTCAAATCAAAAAACATTTAATCATTATGAAATTTTATTTTTAGTGCATGAGTCATGAAGGCAAAGTCATCCACCACTTCTTCGATCTGTCAAGGTGAATCCAAATGCACACATTGTTATTGTTTTGAATTGGACGGATGTTAAAATATGTAGATATTTCGACTTTGACTTACCACTTTTGAAGTTGGAGTACCTCCTCCATGACCAGCCTTTTCTTCAATTCGAATGAGAAGCGGATTTTTCTACAAACATAAGCATTTAATTGAATAACATATTTTCTTGTCAAAAATTACATTTTACAGAACTTTGAGTTATGTCATGATCATACGTACCTGTCTTTCACTATTTCCAATAGTATGTTGAAGTTCAGAAATATACTTGAATGAGTGAAGTGGCACCACTCGATCATCGTGATCCGCCGTTTTCACAAGCATAGCTGGATACTGAACAGACTCATCCTTTGGTAGACGAATGTTGTGTAATGGCGAGTAAGAAATTAAGTTGTCAAAATGGGTTTTATTATCTGAACAGCCATATTCCCCACACCAATAAAATCCAACTGTAAACTTTTGAAATCTCAACATATCCATGACCCTGAAAGCGAGATGAAGGACAGTTTCTAATGTGCAATCGAAATTATTTAACTGCGACTGGTTAAAAATCATGTAACACTTTACCCCACTTCAGGAATGGCAGCTCCAAAGAGTTCCGGCCTTTGGTTCACAGTTGCTGCAACAAGTAAGCCACCATTTGACGCTCCATTAATTGTCAGTTTCGACGGATTTGTATATTTGTGAGCTATTAAATATTCAGCAGCTGCGGCGAAATCATCAAAGCAATTTTGTTTTTTGAGTAATCGCCCATTATCCCACCAGTCTTTCCCATATTCGCTGAAAAGTACAATTTTAATGCTGAATGATACCTTCCTAGCGAAATTCCACGCAATACTGCACTTTTGAACAATTAAGTATCTTACCCTCCTCCTCGAATTGAAGGAATTCCTACCACACCGCGGAAGTTATTGACAAATACTGAATACGAGGTAGAGTAACTAGGTTCCATACTAGAACTGAAACCTCCATAAGAATAAATGTAGGCAGGAGCAGACCCATCCCTTACCAAGTCCTAAGGAGAATTTAATACAAGCTTTAGTTTAATTGCTTAAATAACGTTTTAGTAGAAACTCATAAAGTAATTTATTGCAGTTTTACCCTTCTGTGTAAAATATACATTGGAATTTTTGTACCATCTTTGCTCTTATAAAAAACTTGCTCAGCCACAATGTTTGAGGAGTTGATTTTTGACAATGTTTCTTGGAATATCTGTGCATAATATTTAAACATAATGTTTTCTCATAATTCAAATAGTATTAATAAATATCTTCATGCTAGACTTACCACCGGTGTGTAATCATGTTTGGTCAGATCAATTCTATAAGTTATACCGGCATTTGTAAAGGTTGACAGTTTAAAGAAGAACTCAGTATGCTCCCGTTTCCCACTTGTACTAGATATTGACCCGATTTCCAGTGGAAATTCTTGAATCAGAGAGCCATTTTGTAAGTGCCTCAGTTCTAATGTACTTTTAACGTCCTTCGTGTATGAAGTGAATATCATATCGCTAAAAAATAAAAAAGACAAATACAAGCCACTTGACATTCCATCTCACTTTTCTTGACAAGTAAATCTTTTTCTGTTGTCTGTCAAAAAATGTTCCCTTACTTATTAATAGGGTCGACCCACTCGAGAACTTCTTTAGCTTGAGAAATCACTGTTGACCAGTATTTTTTATCTGGTTTATTTAAATCTATCCGAACAAATTTATTGTTGGGAGCATCAAGATCCGTGATGAAGTAGAACAAGGACTTGTCATTTGTTACGTACTGTGAAGAGAATAAACATATTTATCAAATGAAAATTCAAGTAATATCACGAGACATGAGAGAAACATGAGATAAGAGTTTGAGATACAAGGTTACTCACGGTAAACGATCCTGGCTCTTTGTTGATTGGCGTCAGTTTAAGTTTTTCAGTAAAATTTGATTCGATTGCTTCTTTCAATGGAGCAAAGAAGAGAAAGTCTTCATTGATAATTTCGTATGTATAAATGATCATATAATCTCCATCGTCCGATAATTCAACAGACCTTATCAAGAAAACAAACATATTATTTCATTGTCATTTATTGTTCACAACACCATCATGGCATGGAATTAATGAAAAACTTACAATGACAGCTTTGGTTGATCTTTGAATTCCAAAACCAAAACATCATCTTCTTGTTTGGCTCCTATCTTGTGATAGTACACTTTCTCTTGACCGGTTTCAGCCGTTTCGGTTCCAGTTTGATTTTTACTTTCATCCGGTGTTTCGTAACGCTTAATGAATTCAAAAAAATAAGTACATTAAACTTCCAAATACATTCGAGCACGCATTATTTTTTTTGTTACAAATGAAACCAACCGAATAGAAAAACCCGAGATTATCATGAGTCCATGACATGGATGGAAATTTACTGTGTCGCAGTAAGTCTGGGAGGTCTTCACCGGTAGATGTATTTTTCACGTGTATTGTCACCCAATCAGAGCCACTTTGTGAAAGACTGTAAGCGTATAATGAACCATCTTTTGAAAATGCACTGCTTTTTATTGATACCGTTCCATCTTCACTGAGTTTGTTGGGGTCGAAAAATACTTTGGCTTCATCTGTCACTGAGTCTTGGACCATGAGAACCCTGATAAAATTAAATATGTACATAAATTACAGTAAAATCTTATTGGAATATTTCTGCTTTGTACGCATTGCTGCACTTTTGTTTTTACCATTGGTTCTGGAGACCTGAATTGGCGAAATAGTAATATTTCTCGCCTCTCTTTTTTGGAATCCCACGTTTGGGATAATTCCATAGTTCAGTTAATTTATTGCGAATTTCTATACGAAAAGGCGCCTCTTCCAGATAGGTAAAGGTAAGATTATTCTGAGCTTCTACAAACGCTTTTGTTTCCTCCGAGTCAGGATCTTCAAGCCACCTGTAAGGATCTGCGATCTGCAATACACAGGTTTTGGGGCATCATGAAACTAATTCATCTTCTGTTCTCTATTGACTGACTTCCAATGATAAAATTGCAATTTGGCACTTACTTTTGTTCCGTGATAGTCGTCTATGACAGTTTCATCCCTGCGAACATCAGGGTATTTGAACGCTGACTCGCCATTTGCTCTTTGCAGGCTTGCATAAGCTATAAGGAGAGTTAAAAATCTCGCTAAAACTAAATGCATTCTGCAATGTCACTGTTAAAAACTGTATCGTATCGTCCCAGATAAAAATAAATATTTAAGTTAAAACTCAAAAAAGACTTAAAAAGTGACTCTACAAAGAGAAGTGAAGAGATGAGAACTGTATGCCCAGTTCTCTTGTTTCAAACTGAACGAGCAACAATAATTGATCTTTCCTTTTTTGTGTCCGTTCGTTCGTTCGGACTCACAAGGAAGCTCTGTACTACATACTGTACTCTCGTACAATCAGTAACAATAATCGAGGGTGCAGTGCAACAGTGGACGGATAGATTTAACATTTAACTGATGAGATTAAAATGAGACTGAATATGATAATGTAGCATGTTCACATTTCACATGCATGACATACGTCCGTGTACATTTTCATTATAGAGAAATTGTAATTATGGCTTGTCGCGTCGCCCTTTAATGATGATACAAACAACAAAGTGAAGTGCGCACTGTCTCGTTATACTCATATTGTTACAAAACATTTTCTCAACAACAGGTGACGGTCTTTAATTTTATTGATTATGTGTTTTTATCTTTCAAGAAGGAACTAAATCATTGTTATTTTAAGATACAGAAAGCATCTTTGAGGAAACTTTTCTGTAAAATTTTGTATGGGACCAGTGCCAAGAAAAGGTGAATGGCTTGAGTTGTATGAAATCCAATACAGTTTTGGATGTTATCATAAAATAGCCGATGAAGAAGAGATGACCATTGAACATAGTACATACAGATATTGATAACTCCAAATTCCAGCGATAGCACCGGGGCCTCCAAGGCCTATTATTAAGTGAAATCCCTCCAAAAGTTACCC
>JAQFZH010000176.1:0-44432 GCA_034695485.1 Entomobrya nivalis
GTTTCAATAAATATGTTTCTGTTCATGTTTAGGACTACGTGACGAAGGGGAAATGATTGTAAATGACGCCCACCGAAAACACCACCACCATCATCATCACGGTCACGGTTATCACCATCATCATCACAATGATGGCGCCGGGAGTGAATGGGGAAGATCTGTGAGATCGCATAGAAGTCGATACTAAAAAAAATTAAATTAATGGTTTAAATTTTGATTGGTTCAAGCAACAAAAAAGAATTAGTATTATGAATCAATTTCATTGGCTTTATTGATTAAACTAGTGATTTACAAAATTTAAAAAAATAATACGCGAGTATCCAAATTTAAAGCAGATTTCAATGCAGACATTTTTATGTAATTTCTATTCCTAAGCTTAAAAAATACAATCTATAAAGACTCGTTTTCAATCGACCAACACAGATCATAATTTTTGAAGGAGTCTTTTAAGTCATTTCACCAGGTCAGGGAGGTTTGCTTGCACATTCACAAAAAAAACGAATACAATTGTTTGTTTTTTAGTTTTCCCTATTAATTGAAAAATACCACAAGTCTTGTTGCACGGGAAGGGACAACGATTCAAATCGCTAATATTAAATAATTTATGATTTAATATTTTTAGGACTTGGATGTTTTTTTGATGAGCAAGCAATTTTTTTTACTGCATTGTATTGTCTTTTTTAAATAATCATATAATCTCGGTGAATGTATTCTATAATGCTACGTACGCTACTTAAATCTTCTTGTAAGTTTTTATGCATTTTTTATATTACTTGATAATTAATATTTTTATCGTAAAAAATATATATATATTTAGATTTATAATGTACATTCTACTTATATCATAAAAAATGACAGTCAAGTCAACTTTAAGAGTAATTATTTTAATTTGTATATTTTTCATGCTAAAATTGTTGTGACAAAAGATTTTCCAACTTTTAAAAGATTCTTTACGAAAAAAAATCTACTTAATTTAGAATAATTATTGGTTGCCCTCTATCTTTCAATTGATTAGGTACGGCAATTTAATAAAATGAAAAAAATCTCCAAGTGCCAAGCCACTCTGTAAGAAATATAAAATAACGTTACAATCAATACACAACGCAAGCGCCTGAAGTGCTCACCACACAATTGTAATATTTTTTTAATCAAAGAAATTAATTGTTTTTCTAATTGATAAAACTCTTGACATTTTTATGTTACATAATTGGCTGGATGATGGAATCTTATTTTTAAAATCTACTTTTTTGTATGAATGAGAAAATGTAAGAATGTAAGCATGTTTAAATGGACAATTATGTTTTTTGTTGTATATTTTTTTCGACAGATTGTTTAGAAGTTTGTTTTTTTTGTTTTTATAATTATGTTGTATTTTTTAAGACAATGTTGATATAAAGACAAATTATCTGTACTTTACTTATTTATTGCATTTTTTATGATATGAACACTGTACTACTGTAGCAGTGATAATCACGAATAAAAAAACTTGACTTGTGACTTTAACTTGGACGTATGTAGAATGATTATATGTGTGAATGTGAGATGACAAAATTTAATAATTTTAAAACGCAAATTGCATTCTTTTCACTTAATTGTGTAAAGTTACCTCATACGGGAAAACCAGTACTTACAACACATACTTATAAACTTTATTATTAAATAGTTATAAAAAATGAAGTAAAATAATTAAACTGAATTGGCCTTTTTGTTAAATTAAATATGACACAATTGAAGATTTAGTATACAAAAATATATGCGTGTAAAAAATTAATTGACAAAAATACAAACCGTATGTACATGTTTATAAATGATGTAATGTTAAAAAATATAACATTGTGATGAACTGATGATGGTATAATATATAAAGTTTAATGAGAAAAAGGTATAAAAATAAAAATATATTTGTAACCGAAAAAACAAGTTTTTAAAGTATTATTAGCATTGGTCGGAATTGCCATTATGGTCGTCTTCTAAATGGTTGAAGGGGAAATCAAGGTAATTTTCATCCAGGTAAACACGAGTGGAACATTCATCCTCCCCTGCAAAATACATTGAACAATTTTTTTAGAGTCCTAATTGATTATTAAAAAGGGTAAAATAAATGAAGATGTGATTATCTGTGGGAATTTTTTACGATTTGGGGCAATATGAATACAAGGTGTGTCATCCATTAGAGGGATTTGTGGTGGAGATGAGTTGTCGTTGTCGCCATCCATTTCGCTTGGCAAACCAACTGGATTATTATTTCGTTCGTTATCCTCTCCATCTTCTTGATTTCCATATGAAGACGGTGAGTTGTTGCGATGATTATTGTCTCGGGGAAATAAGGGTTGCGGAATTTCGTAATTGTTCATATCAGAGTTCTCTTCCATTTGAATATCTGAAGGCACTTGTACATCCTCCTCCGAAAATGTAAACATGTTCAATAAATCCTGGCCCATTTCGTCGGAAATCCCAATGTCGCGAAAGAATTCTCTGGACTCTTGGTTCATATTGCTGGGTACATTATGTGGACGATTTTGGAGGATGTCCCTACTATTTCCGGATTGTACTTCGTTGCAGCGAAATTGAAAATAACTGAGCATTTCCTCATCGTCTGTTGACTCGTCATCGAATTCAGCTCCCTCCAAGTTACCAGTCCCATTGTCACTTGTACCATTTGCAACGGTTGTACTACTCCTCGTCGGGTCCTCTCTTGATGACCTTGATGACCGCTGAGTATTAGAAGTTCTTCTATTTCTGGTACTAGCAATGGCCCTTCGTTCAGCTAAATTTATGCGAGCGGTGATAGTTGGACCGGCTGCATTTCCATCTTCAAGCTCATTCCAAATGTCGTAATTTAAGGGATCATTCATAATTGAGGTTTCTCGATCCCAATTCTGGTAATCAGAGGAAGCCCCATTTGGAACCAAGGCGCCATCGTTTCCTCGAACACCATTGTCCGCATCACCGCCTCCACCACTTTCCCTTGGTCCTCCCTCAGAAGTATCTTGGCCTGTTGTAGAATCCGGAGTTCGTGCTTGCTGCAGTCGTAACCGTAAACCGTCAAATGCTTCTTCAAGAGAAGCTTGTAATGATGCCGTGCGTTGAGCAATGGCAGCAACATCCAAGGATAAAGGGGCGGTTGGAGTGTTCTCCACGACGGTGGAGGTCTCCCTCCAAAATCTCCGGACAAAGCAGGCTCCTTCGTCTTCAGGGTCACCGTATTGTAATTTATCTAGAATTTTTCTGGCAGCCTTTCCAAATTAAAAATAGAATTGATTTGACTTCAAAGATTTTTTTTTCATATAACAAATTAATAAATACGTAAACATATTACAGAAGCTTTCTCATCACAACTTGTCAGTCCCACTTCAACGTAAGGTTTTGCAGGTTTTCCTGGACTTGCATTATCGAATTTTGCAGTTGGAGTGTAGGAACGTGCTTGTTGTGCAGCCATATTGGATGCAGAGACAACAGCCGCTCCTCCAACTCCACCGCCACCATCGCTTGTTGTAGTTGAGGCATCCACAAACTGTTGGGAATTTTCTCCGGAAGAGAAAGGTCTCGTGTAATAAGTCAATCTTTCTCTTAATGCAAGAGGAACGTTTTGTTCTTGATTTTGAGCAGCATTTCGTTCACCGTCCTCACCAATCCCTCCTCCTCCATCCTCAGCGTCACCGGATTCACCATTGAACGAACCGGATGATCTGACACCAGTTTCCAAAAATTGAATGGTTTCCTCACGAATTCTTACTAGCTCAGCTAGATCATTTTCTAGGCTGCTAAATATGCTATTATGGATACGACGAACGCGCTCTGCCTCGGAGTCGACGGTACTCACTTGACTGGAGTTATCCCCAGCGTCTTCGTCCCCAGTTGGCATCATGTTTGTTTCAGGGGTGGATGGTGTGTCCCTGTGAATTGAATTAATAATACTTTGTAATATTTTAGTTTACTTAAAACCATTAAATAAATTGGATATACCCCATCACTGCTCTTATTGACGTGTTTTCGCTTGCCGTGTCTGATAAACTGGTAGTTGTACTGCTTGATTGATTGGCTTAATGGAAGAAATCTGATTAGATTGTAAAAGAATATATTTGGAATGCATTTATTTGAATGAGGTTAACAGGCACTTAAATACCTCCTAAATTCAGACTACTAGGAGCAGATGTAGGAGGTCCAGTTTGATCAATATGTAAAACCAAGCTACCCCCTACTAGCCTATCAGATAAACATGGTATTGGAAATGAACCTCCGTCATCTTCCTCTTCTTCCTCGTCCAGATTCAATGAATCTGTGTCATTTGACTCATATCCATTCTCAGTTTCATTCTCATCGTCCAGGTCTGATGAATGGGATGGCGAAGGGGACATGCTGTTAGCATCGTCATCTTGAATGTCTGACATTGTCAGTTCAAAATGGCAAATTAGCTAGAAATATAGCAAAAATTATCTCAGAAGAATTAAGCTAACGAAGTTAACTTTGAAGTATTTCATATATATGCATCTCTGATTATTCCAAAGATATTGGAGATGAGATAACCATTGGATTGGAATAATCTCACTTGAGTTGGTTACCATGCTTGGTTTTTTGGAACGATTTATAGATTTGTACTATTGAATTCGAAACGATTGACATTGGCTGATTGACAATCCACCCAAATTCTTAAAATATTTTGAATTTTCTTCAATATGGACAATATCAACAATGAGAACAGACTTCCTGATATCCCCAATGAGGTATGCACTACATGCATATGAATAATTGTATGCTATTCTGTTTTCCTTTTTGCTGCAATAAATACGCATGCAATGCAACATAACTCTTATACTTTCCCTTAGATATACTCTGAAATTTTCTCATATCTGGAGCTCAAAGATGTTCGGAAAGCTCGGGAGGTCTCCAAGAAATGGAAATCCATAGTTCCAAACGCCCGCCCCTACCTCCACTTTGTTTGCCAACTCACAGACGAAACTTTCACCTTTGCTGTTACTTCTGAGGAAATATTCTCTCGTCTTGAAGTTCATGACTTTAGTGGAAATGGAAAGGAAGTGGTGTCACCCACAAATGGTACTGGACTATTGTTTGCAAATATGCAGAGCATTAAATTTAGTGGCAATAATATCGCACCAGGCGAGATTCCCAAGATGATGCAATTTGCAGTTGGGTCTATAAAGATGCTAGAGTTTCAAAGCTGTGGAATTGATACTTTACGCCCTTTCATTGAAGTCAAGCAAACTTTTAATGCACTGCATGAGTTATCAGTATGTACAATGTACAAATAACTGTCATTTAATTAATAATTAAAATTATCTCTGAAAATTATACTTATCTCCCAACACCTTACAGTTTACATATCCGCAGTTTCCAACAGTAAACGATACATTAGCATTGGAAGGCTTTGCAGCACCTGAGCTTGGACCAGTACTGCCTTCATTGACACGCTTAAAAATATTTCTTGACAATCCTGACACTTCCCGTCCATCTACCCGAGACATGTTTTTGAATTACCTGGCTATTGCAAAATTAATAGTAAAGTATATGCGGTCGTTAAAAGACGTTGAGATCCAAAGAACTCCCATGTTTCGGTCCATTACTCACGATGCAATTTCCCATCAATTTGATAGTCATGACGTATTTGTGCTAAATAGCCCAACACTAAATACACAATTCCAACAATGCTTAAGAGCATTCCCGGAAATGACACTGGAGAAATTGCACATTTCACCCGAAAACGCAAGACATCCCTGGGTACTGGAAACCCGACTGCTAGCACGTCAGAAAAGTTTGAAGGAAGTTGTTATTGAAGAATTAATTGAATATATGAGTGAATTACCAAATCTCACCACATTGCTTCCGGCTAATCATACATCACTAACAAGTGTAAAGATTACATTTCAATATCATCGAAATAGTGGTCCAGTGGACCTAGAAGCTTTCAATGCGTGCCCCAACTTGAAAACATTATGGCTAGTACTTTTCCAAGGATGGAGCAGAAATGGGGATGATCCAATTTGGAATTGTACCTCCGAATTCAGTAATGTAGAAACCCTTCCAAAAGGAATTTCAAGCTTGAGACTGAAATGTGATAACCAAAAGGTTGATGTCAATGGCAGAAGGTGGAAACATCAACTTATTATTCTCACCCTGGGTCAAGTTAATTGGATCATTAATAACTTGAAAGACTTGGAGTCCTTATGGGTTCAGTTGGTTATTGGCAATAGTCAACGGCCACTTGATGAACTGGACGCCAATAAGCGACCCAACTTGACATTGGAAATGTTCAAGAATCTCATTTCCCTGCCTAATCTCAAAAATTTAAAGTTGGACTTGCTGAAGGTTGAGCAATTAGAATCAAACTTTCATGATCTCGAAGAAGAATATATGGAAGATCCTGACAAAGAATTTGACGTTTTTGTAATTTCTCCTGGTGAAATTCAAGATTACATTGATGTTTGTAAATCTCAACCCAACGTTAGTTATGTCGTCAGTCATTATCCAGTTCATATTCAAGGTCGCCACGTTAGATTTTTGGAGTTGACGATTCATTCATCAAACTCAACTTAATCATAAATATACATCCACAAGGACCCAATTTTCGAATCAAAATGATTACTAGAAAATTAGCAGTTGTATTAAAGTATAATAATGAGACATTTAAAAAATAAAATAACTGTTTTTATTTTTCGTATCTTTTTTTTTTACATAAATACATGCATGCAATTTTTTTACAAGAAAAAACCAATTAAAATAAAATATATTCAGTTCGAAAATACAAATAACACAGTAATTGTTTTTTTAACATAAAAGACTAGAATCATAAATGGAAGAAATCGCATGGTTTAAATTGATAATATCAAAATATACACCTTTCGTGAATTTTCATTAAGCAGTAGTCATTCATGTGCGCCATCATCTCATATCCCAAGTTCTTTAGCTCGACAGACGAAATCATTGTGGTATCTTTCTCGGAGTATACCTGCTTCTTCCATAAGTGCACGGAAAGTGTTCTGTAGAGAAAGTTTAAAAAAAATCATGATTAGGATTACGGTTACGATTACATAAAGCAATGTAACAAGATACATTAAAAAATGCTAATTATATTTACATTACCTCACAATTTTGCTTGTCAAGAATAGATATAATTGAAACAGGAGTTTTAATTTTCATGGGTTTTCCCAAATTATATTTAGTGCCAGAGAAAACGTACGGTACCCCTTTTCCCTTGGCTAATGTGAGAATTTGACTGATTTTCTCATCTAGTCCACCTGTTAAATAACCAATTTGAACAGTTTTGAAAAAATTAAAATCAAACGTTTTAAAATTAAAATGCATTAAAAAGTTTACCAGGCTCTGGATTCCTTTCAATATCCGGAGCTATAATCAACAACTGCACTTTATTCAAAGTCAAGTACGACAACGCCTCTTTCAACCCCGAAACAAATCTCCTCTTCGTCTTAAACTTTATAGGGTCCGTGTGATACAGTCTGTCTTGAAACCGGAACAGTTCACACAATAAATTATTCACAAGCTTATGAAGCTCCTTGGATGTATACATATCACAGTAGTCCCGAAACTTGCGGTTGTGCATCGCATTTTTCACACCAAGTTCCACTTCCGGTGAAAGCTTATCCTCTGCAATTTTCAGCATTGTCATTTCATCCAACAACTTTACAAACTTGAGAGCCATGTCGTCACTGTCAGCATTATTTTTTGAGTTTTCTTTATTTGTTGAGATGTCATCTTCTTCTGCTTCGATTTTTACAACTTGTTCAGCAGCAGGACTGATGACAACTTCACTTTCACTCAGTTCAGGTTCAATATCAAGTGATTGATCATTTTCGGGAACACCAAGATTAATGGAATCAAGCAAATTGGCCAATGAGTCTACTTTCTCTTCATTTACCTCTAAATTTAGTTGTTCTTCAATTATGCCGTCATTTGGCTCTTCCTTAATTACTAATTGCAATGATTCCTGTTTAACTTTCTCTTCCATCAACATCTTTCTCAATGAACGACTCTTCAAAATTGTCATCTTTAATTTTGTTGGTTTCTTCTTTTTTTGCTTGATTTTCCCCCGATGAATTACCCCAGGGCCGGAACTGTCCAAAGGATTTCCTGAAGTAATTTTATAGTTTTCTCTCTTCACCAAAAGTCCTTGAAGTCTTCTTGGAGTACTTGAAGTACTGGATCTCTTTTGCGTACCATGAGTATCCCTATCCTTCCCTTTTGCTTTAGATGATTCAATTAAAGCACTCAGGTCAAATGTCATTGGTGCTTTAGACTTTTTCCCTTTTGCGGAGTTTGAAGATTTTGGAGTTTCCTGTAAAGCTTCCGTTTCAACATGATCTGGAGTGCCGGGTGGTAGATTTTCCGTAATACCTCCTTGAACAATATCTGAACATAATCTTTGCACCGTTCTAATTGGCGTTGATGCGATTGCAAGAAAACTTCTTTGTACCAATTCATTTTTAATGGGATTGGGGGTCAAGGTGGGAAAAGCTTCAAAATCGGCTTGCAGAAATGATATAGAGTTGTCAGTAGATTGAGTAGTTGAAGTTGGTGTCGCTAATTGTGTGCCAGTTGCTGTACCAGCACCACTCTTCTTTGTTTGTTTAGAAGTAGGTGACCTTTGATCGCCACCCTGCAATTGTCGTATTACGTCAGCAGAGACAAACTGAATATGGGAGTCCTTATTTTGGTAAAGAGCCTGATAGAATTTCTCTTCTCTTTTTTTCCGTCTTTCCTCTTTATTTCTGTTTTTCTTTCTCTTTAGTGCAGGTACAGCTTCTGTTGATGGATTACTTCCTTGTGAAGTTGAGGGAAGATTATTGTCGTCCTTTTGACTGGCACTGGTGGATGTGGTAGGCTTTTTAAAAATACTTGGAACTTGGGCGGCATTTATCTTTGAAGCTTGGGATGGTTTTGACTTGGCAATAAACTCTGCATTTTTGGAATCTCTGGTCAAGTTTCCCGATTCCCTGGTCTTAGCGCCACCAGTGAATGTCATAGCTGAGGTGGAAGCCTGCCCGGGTCCAAAATTTCCTTAAAGTACCAAAATTAAAAAGTTAGAATGCTATTTTAACTTTTATTTTAGAAATTGTATAATTTATAGTGACACAAAAAATACCATTTTTCTCAGGCTTAAAATTCGTCGTCGGAGGAGGCCCCATTTTCCCGGGTCCTGAAGCTGCCACACGAGATTTAGAAACATTAGCTTGTTGAGACTGCGCGTTTATTTTTGGCTTGTCATCCGGTGGTCTCTTTAAAACTTTCCAACTGACAGTTGGACCCGTAGGAGGTGCACCACCATCCCTTCTACTGTCACGTGGCTTGTTCTTGTTTCGAAAGCGCTCATTATTGTTGCCACTCTGTTGACTATGGTTATGATTTCCATTGTTAGCATGATTACTAACACCACTGTCGCCTCCAACATTTTGCTTCTTCTGCCTGGATTTCGTACTGACCACCGTTGTCCATTCTTCGTCGTCGTCAGCCATCCTCAAAACTGGATTGGATTGATTGGAACAATTTTTTAGTAGATCCCTAAACAATGCTCCAAACTGATTTTGAAGATGACACTTGGAACATGTCACAAAATTTGGGGTATGGACATTGTCCAAACAGTATTTTGTTCACTTCCTACTCATGACTATAGACAAAGTGAATTAATTATTGTGACAAGCTTTAATTATAGTTCATTGAACTAATTAAAGAGTCGTACAGCTGACCAAATGCAAGAAACATCAAACTCATCTCTGATGCAACTTAAAAGCACGTTATGTTGTATGTATACAAAACAAGCACATGATTATGCACTGCTGCAAGTGTAAGTAGATACCTTACCATATGATAATGCATCTGCTTCCTTAACATACAATGCTGTATACTGGGTATGTAAACAAACTATTAGCACATCCTTCATCCTTTCCTTGTAATTGAGATCAGTGAGTTGGTGGATGAAAATGAGAAGGCGAATATATTTCGATAGATCTTCTCAGAAAAGTTCCATTCATTCATAAATACACGTCAGGTTAGGTATAAATCGCAAATCACAGGAAGTTTTTAAAACAAATTCTGTGAACTTGATTATCTTATAGTCAAATTTGAATCATTTTCAGTGAACAGAAAAGAGATTTACTAAATTATTGTGAGAGTTAACGTTGAGGGTGTGAAACGAAAGAGGTCCTAGAAAGGGCTCCAGAAATTTCTTGGTGTACGTTGCTGAGAAATCCAATTGGATTTATGTATATACTACTACCTCGCAGTTAAACTGTTCGAAAATGCCTTACGTAGCATCAGGTAATTTTAAGTGGTTTACTTTACAAGTTAAATGTTAAGATACTTCTTAATACTTAAGTTACCTATATATACATTACGGGATTAAATTATTTGTTGTTGTTTCAGATGGCACAATTCAAACGGCCAAGCCCTTCGGTCTGTCAATGGTCGTTGACCTTTTTTGGGGATCTATCAATTTCGTAAACTTGTTGTAAGTTTAAATAGTACATATTTGCAGTGGTTATACACATTATCATTAATTGATGAATAAATAATTTGAATGAATTTATGTACTCTTGTTCCAGTTTCCGAACATTGTTTCATCTTGATGACGGTGGTGGACCAAGAGGTGCCAATGGAAATGCCCCAAGGACCCCTGGAAGAAGAGGGTAAGCTTTGTTTAATACTACTTGAAAATATTTTTAATCTGGGCAAAAAAAAATCTAGTAAATTATGTTCTCGTTATTTTCAACAGAATGGGAGGAGTAAGACGAATGGGCGGAGTCGCACCCCCACCTTGTGTTGGAGGAGGATGAGGTTAAAGTTACCCTAGTTTAGGACGCATGTCCAGACGAAGGGTCTCATCATTGAAATCGAAATATAATCAATGGACCACAAGTGCTAACATTGTATAAAGGAGTAGATTGTTTGACTTCGCTGTATTAATTTACAGTTTATGAAATTTTTCCACGAAACTTCTGTATTGAAGAGTGGGAAAATGGATTTTAAAGTCAGAATCTCCCTTTTTTCTGTTTAAATATGTACCGTACTGTATACTTGTATTTATAAGTTAGTATGTAAGCATAAGTGCACCAAAATTAACAAGATTATCCTACCTTATATAATTACTTTTTATTCCACAATGCAACGTTTGTGTTTACAAGAAATGAATGAAAATGGAACGCTGTGAAAGATAGATGTTGTTGTTATTCATTTTATTTTAAGACTTTTTATACCTATTACATTTGCATTTCCGATTCTGATAAACATTTTCACATTATAAGTCTAAAGGTAAAATGGCTACGGGAACTGAAGTCGCTGGGGGCTCCATGTAAATATACCATTTTTTGTTAGTCACATCAAATATACCTGTAATCGCAAAGAATATATATTTATTTTAACTGGTTGCCAGTTGTAGGGCTTCGCGAAAATATATATTATTCATACCAACAGCCACTGTTTTCACGTAATCCTCTTTATTTCCACACCGAAAAACTGGGAATACGCTATCCGTCTGGTCACTCAATATAGTTTTCACCTGCTCCAAATTACTTGGTGGCAGATGCCTTCCAATAGCTTTATGTCGATGAGTGCTACTATCCATTCCAACGCCTGATATTTCTTCTATTTTCAGACGTAGATATCTTTGGAACAGAGCAAAGTATATTTAGTTAGTATTTCCTTATCCCTGATTTTGTTGAGAAGTGTATAGATAAAAAAAACTTACTTGTTACAGTGAACGTGATGATCTCCATGCGTCAGATTTAGTACGCTCATATCCGACTCATTTTTCGCAGACTTGCTGTTGGAGGGGCCTACCTCCACATTATGAAGGACAGGTGACCCTTCTTGTTTTGTAAAATGTAGGTTAACACTGAACCCATCTGCGGCTCCATTTCCATCGTCTCGTAGTATGTCTAATGCTTGATAGAGATTGGACGCTTTTAATAGGGCTCTTGCGAGAAAGTTGCGAGCTGGAAAGGGAAAGTTTTCAAAATTGGATTTAAAAAATTATGCACTGCATTTGCGCAACAATATATTATGACATTTAGACTTACGAGTACAATCTGTAAGGGTCACCTTTGGAAAAATTGTATTAACTGTGTAAATGAGGCCATGATGGTTATAACCCATTGTATAGCCAGGCAAATATCCTGCATACGTCAAACTTGTAAATTTTTCAATCATTTGGCCTTTCTCATCCAATACTTGGGCGGATACGAGGAAAACGTTGTTGAGGAATTCCGGACAAGCGTCTTCAGTATGACCAATGATCACCTATCAAAGTGACTTGAGATTACGCATGAACCTTTCAAATAAACTTATAGGCAAATTTTAGCCGGGTTAAAAAATGAGCATACCTCATCTCTGTTACACATTACAGTTGTGCATCCAGTCTCCCCCATTTGCTTTCCATACTCATCTTCCAGCTCGGGAGGTACAATGAGGGAGTCAATGTGAAGGAGAAATAGCTATGCAAATAGATTTAAAGTTTTTTTTTCAAAAACCGGAAGTATATTAATTTAGCAATAAATATTTTTTAAGTACCTTGTAAAATGGAACGCCTGCCCCTTCTGCCATTCCTTTCAATTCATCAACGTACAATGGAAACTTTTTAGAACAAAGAGACAAGCAGTCGTCGTAAATTAGCTTTCCTTCTGGCGTCAGAAACTTCTCAACGACCACTTTATTGAAAAATTTCCACTTGGAAAGTACATCGTTGATTTGATTTTGGCATTGACGGCCCTACAAAAAATTTGTTTTAAAGTTAATCAGATACATTACATACCCCTTTTTAAATACATTACTATGTATTTTTCCACTCACAATTGTGTAGCCAACAACATAATTCGTTCCACGAACATAAATAATAGGTATCTGGTTTAGCCGACTTTCACTCGTCACTTTCGCCATCCCTGACTTCAAAAATGGATGACGAAACGGTGACTCAAAAACGGAGGAAAGTGATTGAAAAATTTTGAAACTTTATTTTCCGTTTAATGTTTCCGAAATAAATGTTCAGCACATGAGATCATGTCGTGCCAAAGTTGCAAACTGAATATGACTCTTCCTGATGATGTCTGCTGAACTGGAGAACTTCCATGATTCCATACATTCATCAATCGCCTTTGTTGAAACTAACTTCCCCCCGTGGCATTATAGGAACGTCACGGAATATCGCATGCATTCCTATTTTTTCCAGATAAATTCATTTACGCCAAATAACAAACATTAGCAAGTTATATAATCTCATAGACCTTGATTCGCTAATCTAATTAGACCTCATGACCTAAAAAACCACCTAGAACAAACACATTTGCATATATTATTTTCACGGAACAACGGAGATGAGATACCATACAAATGTAATGTGAAGTGGTGCACATCCCCCGAGTCGAGAGACCCATGTCAGTAATAATCTTTCAACGTGACGTGACACCATATAATTTCCATGCACGATAAATTATGTATGTATATCCGATAAAAATCAATTAAGCATCCGTATATATATAAAAAATCGTTCGCAATATATTTTTTTTTTGCATATATTTTGACTTTTGGTGATAAATTATCTATTTCAACAGTGTTTTTTATGCGTATATATAGGTTATTTTTTATACTATATTGTATATACTATAATAATATCCATATAATATTTTTGATGTCTTGCATAACAGCATAGTTTTAGGTCAGTACAAACAGTAGTAAATTATAGCCAGAGTTAAGAATACAAATGCACATGAAAGTTCATTCAAGATTTACATTTTACACTAGCTCTAATTTTTTGCATACATTATTTCGTCGCGGGTTAAACTGCATAAACAAAATTGTATTAAGCGATACACAATAACTTTGAAAACTACACAGTAAGTATAAGCATGATGGATGTGAATTATGTTAATTAATATACAAAATATATTCACAAATGTACAAAGTATTCACATAGTATTCTTTACACGAGAGCTAAATTTCATTTTTTAAAAGGTATAATTTTTTCAAACAATTTCTAACAAGAAATCAACGCGTTTTACAAACATCACAGGTACTTTAGGCGAAGACTATAAAAGTTGCGACAAGTCAAACAAAAAAAACGATCCTCACGTTTTCACGCCACCTGCTAATCTATATATTATAACGAGCACACTATAATACATGCGTAATCATAAGTAGTCAAAAAAAGGCGTGACTTTTCAATTTTAATTGTCAATAGTTCACAGAAAGAGCAAAGCTTACTGTTTTACAAAACTCGCGTATTATTAATTTTTGTCAGTCAACGGTAAGGAAACTTAAATAGTTAAAAATATACTAGGTATGGTGACCCTCGTTTTCATCTTGATCCATATCCATCATTTGCTGCAACTGTTGACGCTCTTGTTCCTCTTCTTGTTGTCGCTTTGCAGCGAGACGGGCACTCCTTCGGGGATTTTTACTTCTGTCACCCTGACCATCTTCATTTTCGGAAAAGTCCATTTCATCCGAGTCGAGATAGTGACTTCCTTCCACAGTCCAAAGTCCGATAGAATTATCCCACTAAAAATAGAAAAAATATTTATGATTTGATTATTACCTATGTATATTCACTCATTATTCATTTAATTGTAAATAATTAAGATAACTTTTTTTTGCTTACCGAAGAGCTAACAAGTTCTGGCCGATAAGGATGCCACGACACATCTCGAACACACTCACGATGTCCCTTTAACGTTTTGACTATTTTCCCTGTGAGTACATCATAAATTACGATTCTACCTGCGGCGCACCCTGTGTAAATAAACTGTTGACCTGTCGAATACGACGGTGAGAAATGGCAGCGAATTAAAGTATTGAGAACACTGTGGCCCCGGTATGTCATCACAGAAACATCACCATCCGTTGGCTTTCTGTTCACACAAACTAAACAAAGAAAAATGCATTATGGATTAATATAACACACTAATTTGCATCCAAAATACACTGATTCACTGTATTCCCATTTCTTACGGCGTTTAGGAACTCGTTGCCATCTATAATCCCACTGCTGCTCTGCAACCACTCGTTTCGTTTTAGTTATGGCGTCGTCTGAAGCGAATCGTCGCATGTCCCACAATTTTATTGACTGGTCTTTTGAGTTGGTAAGAAGATAACGACCATCTCCCTTCGGATCGATGTATGTAATACCGTCAATATGACCAGCTAAAATACCTACAGGTTGAGGATCTGATTCACGCAGTGTCCTCCGGTCCCACACCTTGCAAAGACCATCATCAGCTGCACTAAACAAAATGTTGCTCGTTTCATCTGCAAAAGCAACGCTATTCACGTCATCTTCATGGGCCTCGATCTGGAATGGAACAATGCAAAGTTCAAAAGCAAACTTAAAATATCACCTCAAAAATCTTTCCCAAATCACCACAAATATATTTTCATGTTGCAATTACCCGAAGAACACGTTGATTGCTTTCTCTATTGTAGACATAAAGAAATCCGTCATTAGCACCACCAAGAATATCATTGCCGTCCTCCGAAAACGCCAGCGAAAATATGCAAAATCGTCTATTGTCGGGGCATAAGCAAAGCGACTCATGTTTTTCAACTTCTCCGTAAATATTACATATGTGAACTGTAAAAAGGAAGATATCACGTAATTATAAATTACCAGTGTACCCAACAAGACAAGCATAGATCAAGAGTGTCAAGATAAGCACTTACTACACTCGGACCAACTAGAATATACAACGAAACGACCATCTGGACTAAATGCGGTATCCAGAATACTCCACCCCACATCCCTTGCCATTATCTTTTTAAACTTTTTGAAGTTTCCACCGGAAGTGTCATAAATTCTAATGGCACGATCTTGTGCAGCACTTAAAAAGATATCCCCACTTTTCGAGTATGTCCCACAAAAAGCCTTAAAACCATAATTTGCTATTCGTCTTATTGTATTGGGGATGAAGCAGCCTGTGACCAGATTTCTGTGAGGTTTATCAAAGCCTCCCAACAAGGACCCAGTTTTGCCCAACTCTCGTCGAGACAGAAGACTTGGTAAGTTCTTTTTGGCATTGACATCTCTGGCGGTTGTGTGCTTCATCATAAGACTGATGTCATTCTTCTGCAGAATAATTAAATGGAGAGAATGGTTAAATATTTGGTTCCACTTATCTTAATTTACGTTGACACTCAAATTACTTTTTTTGTTACTTTTATTACTTCAATTAGAGATGTATCGAGTTCATAATCTGAACGAGGGACTTGGACTCTGGATGATGTACAGGAATACGTCTCGTCTGAGGAGTCATCTTCGGAGCTCATAATATGAATCTGACCACTGTTGAGAGTAAAATCGTCTCGTCTCAACCTTAACCTCAACAAATATTTTAATTGTAAATATAATGGAAGAAGAAAAAAGTTCATTCCCTGACAGCTTGAAAAAGACAACTCAACTCAAAAAAAGTATACTTTTAAAAAGTGAAAATAATACTGCTGTCATGTCAAACTCATAACAAACCTTCTGATAAGCATCTGGAAGACTGAAATGAGATCATTTTGTGCGGATTGTTGTCCTGTTCGTTCGTCCCCATCAGAAATATCTGATGAGTCCGCAGAGTCACCTCTTAAGTTACCTTCGGGCAAGTTATTGTTATCATTGCCACTACTTGACTCTTCCGACATTATTTTAAAGGTGAAGGGTGATCCCTAAATTTCGTTTCCTGTAATTGTGGCCTTGGTTTTGATGAAGATGTCGAAGTGTTCCCGTTCCTTAACTTTCACCTTTTCCTCCCGTCCGACCGTCCTTCTTTAAATTCTTGTTTTTGATTAAAGCCAAATAGATAGGTATAAAATCAATATCATCAAATGCTACATCCGAAATAAACCTTAATTGTAAAATTACTAATTTAGATACATATATAATATATATGACATACCTTTAATTGACTACACTACCCAAAGGGAAAGTCCAAAAGTAAAACAAAACATAAGGTCATTGGTACTGCAAACTATTGCTACACAGCTAAATTATCCAAAAACTTTTTTAATTTAAAAAATCTCAATAAGGCTAAGATTTAATTGTTCCAACTTCCATTTTCCACTTTTTCCCCAATAAAATACAACCACATAAACTATATTTTCAAACTTGTTATGTAATCCGTATATAACGTACAATACTTATGTTATCTTGTTAGAGCTGTTTACATTAATTAATTGTCTTGTTTATCTTGACTTTCTTCTATGCTAAACTAATCATTTTAATTAAAGTTGAAGTACATCACTACCACCACTAGCCCATGTCAATTTGCCAATATGCTAGGTATTCAATATTCAACAAAAAAAAACATTGCCAAAGAGCTGTTCAGCTGATGATATTATGTTTTAACATGTATTCTCCTCATCTCATCATCATAATAATATGTATATGACCATCCTTGCTATTTTACAGCTTTATACGACGTAGTCTTTTTGTATGCTCATACGAACAATTATAGAAGTACACAAATCCCGAGCATTGTTACTTGATTCAATGTTATTGACGGTGGTACGACCACGGTAGACATCTAAGACGCAGAAGTTGCATGATGAAATCTATTCTTCTTTAACAATGTTCCATTGCAACAATGACAAGTAGCAAACACTTGACTGTTCATCTAATCAAATGCAATGCCATACATCATAATAATATCTGCATTATAAGTTCATAAACGTTTGGTTTTCCCTGTCACCAAAAATGCTATATTTGAACAATGACAATGCACAATCGATGAGTTTTTTTATGACGCATTCATAAATGACAGTTGAGTATGACGGCTTAGTTTTTGAATTATGTAAAATGTAATCAGTAATCAGTAATCGCGACCATACCACAATATATTTTTTAAGTGATTAATAACAATGTTATATAAAAATTAATAGTTTTATTTATGCCAGAAAACTTTGTGGTTTTACTATTTCTCAGCTTAGCATAATTTATAAACCATTTCCTGTCCCGATTTAATGTTCAGTGGTTAAAATGAAATGGTTTTAATTGAAAAGTTTCTCCATTACAATTTAAAATGGGTAAACGTTTATGGGTGGTGAAATACAAGGCAATTATTGGAGACAGGATTGATTGTTGATGCAATTTCTAAACTCCTTATTTTACAGACTTTGATTTTTATTTGTTTCGCTGTAAAAAATAAACTATGCATGTAAAAATATAAAATTTATTTGACTTTCAAACATTTTAAGTTATAATTTCAATTTTGCAGGAGAAACAGTAATTAGATTTGAATTCAATTACTCACTTGACAGGCATACATCTTATCTTAAAATTGATAAAAATAGGAATTATTAGTTTAATTAATGTAGTGTAAACAACAGAATTGACAACAGTTTATGTAAAATTAATAATTAGTTAGTTTGTAATTAGGGTACTCCTTTCAATCGTATACAAAATACATTACATACAGTATTCACAGAGAAAATCAAATCAAAGCAAAACAATATTTTACTTTGTAATTCAACTCTGCAAACTTAAATTTCTGACATAAGTTTCCAGCCCATCCCAATTTGGGGAATAGTCAATGACCAGTAATCCTTGCCGATTCATGCCAAAGTTATATGGCTGCCTGGGATGAGGTGGAGTGTAGGATGGAGGTAAAAGGTCCCTTCTGAGGCGAACATAATAAGGAGAAATGCTTCTCGGAGTTTCTACCATTCTCAGCGATTCCTTTCGATTTTCCTTGTCAAAATCAATACCACTGCTACTGCATCTCCCACTGTCTTGAGGAAATTGATCAAAATCTTCCTGTTGTCTGTAAACATTTAAAAAAAAGTTAATCATAAATAATTCTATTTATTTCGGAATATATTTTTTTAGTCAACTTACTGGCCAAGATAATAGTAATTACTGCTCGCCGTTGCAAATGAGCGTTCAGTACTGCTTTGAGGATAGCCTATTGGGATCCTTGTAGTGCATTCGCCACGGACCACCACCGACACAGGACTACAGCTTGTGGCACGCGTTCCTTCCGGACTGGAATCTCTGTGGATTTCGATTGGGTCGTCTTCCGTTGGCGATGGGAAAAAACCTTTGACAGGGTTTAAAAATGAAAGAAATTATTATTTTACATGTTAATTAAATCCTTTTGTAGTAAATTTAATAATATTCATCAATTTACTGCCTTAAAGGTTATAGTTTGATTTGAACAGTACAAATTATTTATAGAGTAATTTTGCTGTTTTCCAGCTTCTGTAGATTCATACACAATAGCCATTTCTTTGATGAGTACAATTTCATAAAAATATGATCGATAATTTGATAAAAATGCCTTATTAATTGAAATGCCTTAATCAAGTTTAATTATTAATTACGATTGCATTACATTTAAATGTGACAGCCAATCATTACACTGCTCATTACATACAGCCAGCGGTCTTTTTCTTTTTAGAAACTTTGTTAGCGCTTTTGCTAACATTGAACATATAATAATTTTAATTTTTGATCATGATCATTAGGAAAGTACAAGTATAGCAGAGAAACATGTAAAAAAAATATATGTATTTAATTTAAATTTTGATCCTTGTCGGTCACGCATTAAAGTAGAGGCAAATTACTATTATAATCCCTTGCTCATTTTACACACTACACTACACACCTTCAAAACATTTTTTTCAAAAATCATTGACCATGTAATGAAGCGTTCACATCACAGTTCACGCAAAAAAGGATGTGCGTAGAATAATAATTCTGGTTAAATTATACCTTAACCCTTTGATTGAGTTTAATTTCAATAAAAATTGACTATTTGCTTTAACTTTTAATGCAGTATATAAATAAATGGTTTTTAAATGGAATTCTAACAATGCCGATAACATAAGTCGACTAGTTTTGTTTGTAAATTCTTTCCAGATTTTTAAGCATTCCTTGCACGCATCATTTTTTAAGTAAAATGGAAGGGCTCAGTTTAGAGCTCAGCCCTTAATTTGTCTTAATTTCATACATCAAGCTTATTTAAACAGGATACATAATACCACCTGTTTTTTTTATTATATCAAAAGTATCTCCAATCAAAACCAGGAAACACAGTTTAAAAAAGTTCATTGAAATTACAAAATTTAGTATGCAATACATAATATCCGCATTTTTCTCTTTCAAAATATAAAAAACATTTAAAGAAAAAAATTACAGAAAAATGATAGGTGGAGTAACTTATTGTGTGTGAGATAATGATACCGTCTTTCCATTTCAGGATCAACAAATATTCATTCAACATTTTTTTTGCCAAATGGAACGACGAAAACCTTGAAACAAAATATTTCAATGAATCATCATCACTCTCATACATCTACTTAAGTTTTCTTATAACTTGCTTGTTGAATATAAGATCATTTTTTTTCTTCGAAAATTATGTTCATCTCACCACTCTGAAATTCATGCATGTATTTTTAGAAAGGAAGTCGCAAGCCAAATTTGCGAAAGCCTTTCCATGAAACTCACAAAACGTGACTACCTCACAAATTACAATGTCAACTTTTACTAATTGCTAATTAACTATCAATTACATCTTTTTTGTAATTTAGAGCACTCAACACCCATTTAACAGCTATGTATTTTCCCATATTAAATTTCGCATGGTTGAAGGGCGCTCAGAACAGAACGAATATTTGTTTTACAAGTCACAAATATACTTCCTGATTAAGACCAGGCCCCTGTCTAACTTTTTTCCATATATTTTCCATTGCGTAAATAACATACAAGCCTACTTCCTGTTAAAAACTGATTTTTTTTAAAAAGGCGAAGGGCGTTCATAAAAATAAGCATGTTAACTATTCAAACCTTAAATTTTTAAGAAAATACACTTATATTTTATTTTAACCTACCATTAATGGATATACCTTCCCTCGCTGAATTATACTCTTCTTCTGACGACGACACCGACGAGGACGATGACGACGGCAACCCCGCCGATCCATTCCTTCTCCCCACAGCCCCATTCATTTTCAGCGTCTTCTCCATCATCCTCCCCCCCTCACTCTCATCATCATCATCATCCTGACTATCCGACAACGCCAAGTGACTTCCAGTCACCCTTCCCCTTTCCGCCAACACAGACTCATTTCTCACTGTGACCACATCCAAAACATAGCAGTCCTCCAGCTGCGGCTCCATAAATCCTAATGTCACCAGTGACGGCTTTGGCTTCCTCGTTTTCATCAGCCTCCGATCAAAATTACCAGCTGGACCACTACCTCCGTGCATTGCTGCCGTGAAATTTTTATTATGAATCATGGGTAATGGCTCAATAATGTCTTCCTCCTCCACATCCACGGGATCCTCCAAGTAGGGATCCTTCAATGTCGAAGCAGCCATTGACTTCATCTGTTTCATCACAATCGCTTTGTTCAACAACGCAAATCCATTACCACCCGAGTATAATGCCTCGTCTAATAGCCTGGTTGGGCTCTGTTGGACTTCACTTTGATTGTCGTCATCGTCATCATGACCATTACAACTCATGCCATAATCCGACTGTGACTCGTCGTCATCCTCACTTTGATCGTGACTCCCATAAATTCTTGCTGCTCCACCAGCGCCATGATGATAATTCTGCTGCTGATGATGATAATGGGTACTCCTGTCATCTTTTTCATAGTCACTTTCATTGTAAACCTCTCGATCTTCAAAGACTGCACTGTCACTATCGCTTACATAGCTAAGTGTCTCCACATCACTTTCACCACAGGGATTTCTCCCATGGCTTATTTTCCGGAGAAATTTCAGATTTTCCATGTCCCAAGAATCGACGGATCCCGGGGTGTACACATTATGATGCCGGGAGGTGGCCATGTTTTTTAATGCTGAAATTGTGTACGGATTTTTTTTCTGATTTTTTTTGGAGTGGTTTTGATTTTTTTCTTCACCAAAGTGCTAAGTGACCACCCATCCACAAAGTGTAATACTGACTTTGTTCATTTCTGAGTCTTGACATTTATAGGTAGAGTGGGGCTTGTCGTTTCTCCTGTAGAGATTTATGAAGCAATCTTAGTCAACGAGAGAGAAATCAGGGGATTTTTTTTTTACATTTATCAACCTGACTTGGCCATCAAAACTATTTGGCAAGTAATTGAAGAATATTTATGACGATGACGAGACAAGCTAAATGGGTTATCGATAGTAGAAAATTTGATACTTGAGATTTTTTTAGTAGTCTTCACACAATGATCACTTTGCTGCTAACTAACACAGTAGAAATCAATTGTCTATAACAATTGGGTGTTAAAAACAAACACGACGACGCGACGAAAAGCGAAGACTCGCACTGATGCACAACTAAAACAACAATTAATTGCTTGTTGATCCAATCCAATCCACACGTTCATATGAGCGGTTAAGAGTTTATCAAAAGTGGTGATATTCACGTAATGTGCGGTTGAAGAAATTTTTGTGGAAAATCACAACATCGTCATAAAAGTCATTTTCTTGCACGGTTTGACAAACAGCGTATCCTTCGTTGATGATATTACGTCAAAGCTTGTGGACTGTGGACAGTATTGTTCTGAGATGATATACTCTGTAAATACATTAAAGGACATAAATATATCATTAAACAATCAACGAACTTATAAAGCAATTTATTTACTTGCCACTTATTTTATTTTACTCAACATTTTTGACTTGACGTTTCGTGTTACGTTTAAGCTTAAATATTGAAAGCAAAAGTGTTAAAAAAATATATAGTAATTTTTCTGTGGTTAGGTTTTTTTTGCTTGAGTGAAATAGAAGCAAGCCCCCCTGCATTATAATTATACTCAATTAAGATTAATTTTAAAGATGATACATTGCTTATTACTATCATTCGTGATAGTGATTATTGAAACAACAGAACATCTTCCCATTTTTTTATGGCTAACAAAGCATTACCGATTTCTACTACTATTGTGTACCTAGAGTACAGAGTAAGGCGATTAGTCAATTAATTATATTTTACCAGAATAATAGGTAGGTATATACATAGTTTTGCTGAAAATCATGGTGGTAGAAAAATGTGTGAATGAAAAATGAAACAATGTGAACACTAAAAACTACATGCATAAAAAATTACTAAAGTAAAGTAGTAACAATGCAAAAAAATATGAGAATGAATTGAACAAAGAGCAACGGACAGAAAAGTCATTAAAAAAATGTTTAAGCTGAGCTCTTATTATCGTAGTGAGGTGGTATGGTGTGATGAAATGTTGCAAGGTTGCGTTCCTTTACTCTACTTGTTATACTAAATATAAAGTCGTTACAAAAAGAACAAGAATTAATTTAATCACTTCTTTAAAAACTTTAATCGCTTCAAGTTGACGCTGCAGCGCTTAGAGAGCATGATGGCTTTGCACTGCACTGGTGCACTGCCACTGCCATTGTCATATTAATTATTATTAGCCATCCGTATAAAATGGATTTATCAGTTACAGTTACAACATTACAATTAAATGCATATCTTATATAAAAAACAACATGCAATTAGGACTTCGCACCAAACTGCTGTATGTACATTTTTTTCATGTAATATAATACAATTAATACAGGTGTAATGGTATGCGCGTGCACGCAAGATAAAAAAATTAATGGACACACTAAAAGATATACATGGCATGGCATACTCATGCATTGGAATAAAAAGGTGAACCCCAAAAATAGTGTCCATATCTTTACGATAATCAACAAGCGTTTAAACAAGCGTTTTAATAGTTCAAAGATGATGAAATACGTAGGTATTTATAATGCACGCATTTGTGTCATAGTGCAAGGCAAGAAGGGTGGTGTTTGAAATGTGGTTTTTTTACGCACATGAACGAGAAAATGAATGAATGAAACTTTTGCATAATATACATAATATGTGAACTTCTCATTTTTTAATTATTCGTAAGATAATAATAGTTAATTGTTTTAAAGAGAAAACGCGTCTCGAACAATTTGTAGGAATGTTAAAAGGGGTGACGTGAGATTAATACGGTACACGCGATGTGGTCATGTGCGTAAATTTTACAAAGGTTTGACTCTTTAAAAAGTATTTGGTTATTCTAACTGCATCTCAAAATAATACGTCAAATTGTCATCTTTTTAATTACGTTTAGTGAACAAATTACAAAAAATCTTTAATCTTTAAAATAGTTAATCGAGTTAATGGAACATCTTTTCTATCCAAATTTGTCAGTAAGATGGTCGTTGAAATTATACATATTGCTATATCTATGGTCTGGTGTGGTGAAGTGCTATTAGTACAAATTGATATTTCTTATTGGAATCTATAATTCTAGCAATCTTTTAATCATAATAGTAAAATACATTCCAATTTCCAATTGCGGAAATCAAGAAGAATAAGAGATGATAAATGTAAAACAAATAAAAGGAATGTTCAGGAACTTCCTTACTAAATCTATAACCTTTTGTTAACCAACTGACCACAAACAGGTACAACAAAACGGAAGAATAAATCAAATAAATTTTGCCTCATACATAATACCTCTCGCCCACACACATGCATAACACCATTAAGTAAACCAACAAATAAACCTTTATTCAATTTATTCCCCACTGACACAATTAGCTGGTGATTTATGAATCAGGACAAAAAAATGCAGTTTTGTAATTTTAGGACAAAAATAAGTACACGTACCTTTTTGTATTGTTACGTATACAATACAACGAATTGGTCAGTTTAAATGGTTGAAAATTTGCCAATAGTTGGTTATTTTTTGCGCATAATAAATCAAGTCACAATTTTAACTGTTTTAAAACCACATTTACTGCACTTCCAAAAATTGCATACAGTAGACCACCGAATGAATTGAACAAAAATGCACAATAAATAATAGAAAATCAAATATTTCTTTGTCGCCTTTTTTAGTTTGTCTCACAGTTTCATAGCCACACTTGTTTCACAGGCAAAAGCCAACAGAAGCTTTTTCTCACAACTCACAAGACACACTCGCATCACAAAAATCCCATCAGCTTGTCTAATTGTTAGAGATGAAGTACCCTTTGAATTACATGTATTTAAGTACCTAACACTACACCTGTCTTGAACCTTAAGATTTTGACGATAAAAAAATGTTTTTAAAGTTTAAAGATAAAATAAGCTCCTCATTTTAACACACAGGTCCTCCACCTACGCACACCAAACGCAATCTGATGAAGTCCACGACACCAAGAACGTTCTCAGTTCTTCACTGACAGAAGATGCTCCTCTCAAATAATTCAAACTTCTATTCTTATAATTTTTTTACATTTTAAAAATCCGTATTTTTAGACTACAATATTTGCTCACTACACAACAATGCGCTTTAGAACTTTTTGATGTTTTATTCTGATTATCTTATAACTTCCTGCTATATCATCATGTAACAAGAGGGCTCTCTTCAACAAAAACAACTTAACAATGTATCTTTAATATAACAATAGTAAAATATCTATACACACAAGAAAGATCTTAGTTTGATTTTTGATTCGGTTGTCAGTTGATAGCCCCTTTGCTCAACTGAGACTGCAGATATCCGCAGCAGTAGCCCCAAAGCTTTGATAAGACAAGACACACATGCATACAACAGGATAAGCCATTCATATAGAAGATAAGCGTAGTTTATAAGGTGCTATTAATCTTGCATGTGGTTTGGTTTGGTTAAAAGTTTAAAAGAGTAATTTAAAAGGAAATACTACGTGCAGTGGTTTGGTTTGGTTAAGCTGCTTGCACACTGTACAATGTCTGTACAATATATTGAATGAATGCATAGTTTATAAAATGATAAACAGTTAAAATGTGAATGTCCACGTTTTTCTTTGTTAATTTTTCTAAGAGCTTTTTGATATTATTACAATTTTTATGTAAGATGCGCATTATAGCGGAATAAGTCAAGTGGAGGAGTGGGTGTGTGTTGGTTTGGGGGAGGAATAATGAAAGGGTGCATGCAAAATACAAGAAAAAAATGCACGTAAAGTGTGAACGGTTAACTGTCAGTTATACTTTAATGTGATGTGATATATGAGCAGTGTTTCTGAATTGGCAGTTTCTCTACTTTACATCGCCATCATCATCAGCAGTAGAGCATCAAAACATAAAGAAATTAAAGTATACATATAAATTCAGTTATATTTATTACTTGTTTAACTTGTCTTAATTTTAATTCAATTTTCGAAAATAATTGATACTTGAAAATTTACATGAAAAGTGTACTTGTACTTTGTACAGTGTGAACTAATAAAAAGGGAGAGAGAAACATTGCTAATCTCAGTTGACCGAGTAATAAAAATACGCTGATGTTTAAGATGATATTAGACATGTACATTGCACACCCTATCATCATTAATTCATCATTGCTGTCTGTCTGTAGTCTGTAGAATGCGAAAAAATACACAAAAATCTATATCCAATTTTTTTAACACCCAGCCTCCCACACCACAAGAAAAACAAACCAAGAGGAACGCATTATTACCGGTTGTCGTATATATCATTATATTAAATCATTATTTCTTCTCTTTACTTTTGTAAGAAAAACCAAAAGTCTTAAAACCAGAAGCAATTTTAGCACGTACTGCATTTCACACATTTTTGGCAATATTGACAAAAGGGTTTATTAAATAATACTAATAAAAAATAGAATAATAGCTATAATTTTAAAACAAGCATTCATAAAAAATAGTATACCTATTTTAAATTCGTTCTATTCTAAAAACCCAAAAAATCTAACACCTTATCCCAAAATTACACCCAATTTTCGCACAAAAAGCGACATAAAAAGCAGAGAGCTATTAATTTATAAAGAGTAGTTTTAACTTTTTTACCAAAGAAAAAATCTAAACCACTAAAATAATCGCTTTGATCTGAAACTCGAAAGAAAATTGAAACAAGATAATGATAACTTGTAAATTGTCAGTTTCAAAAATATATAGCAGCCTAAGTTTAGTCTAGTCCATAATTTGGGGAAAAGGCTTATTAAGGCCATCATCATGTCGGCATAAAACAAAAGTGTATGCAAAGTTAAAGTAAAGTAAGCTAACTGTCATTTTCGGCTTTGGGTATAGGTGTTAAATATGCAACGAGAAGATAATTAACTGTTTTATTTATAAGTATAACTGTTAAACCGTTATTGTCTCAGGATACCCCAAAAATGAATGTACTTAAATGATATGTCTTCGACGAATACTAAATTAAATGGTAATTGAAATGTACGGTATATTTTTAGGGTGGATACATTTGGTTATGTTTGTGGTTTGGTTTGATGGTAAGTAAAGTATATAGATGGATAAGACAATTAATTTTCATGTTGACATGCCCATTGAGCTTAACTACGAAAGTAGTGGCTTAAAATGACTATACTTTTCAATATTACAGGTAATACCTCTGTAATTATATTATGAATGAGCTTAAGCGTTTTAGAATGATGATAAACAAAACAATTAGTTTACTCACTCATAATTAGAATCCTAAAACTAGCCTCGTAGTATTTTTTTGCTTGTTACCCTTTTTACATTTCAAGTCTAGCCTAAAAAAATGAGGACTAAAGTGCGTTCGTTTCAGCAAGTCAATTTTTTGGCTGTTACAGTAATAAAAATGGCTGCACGCATTAATAAATCATAACGTAAACATAAAACTACAAAGCTCCATTTTAGATTCTTGGGTCCATTATAATATTTTTTTTTGGTAAATTGTTATCCAAGTGGAGTAAAATACGTCAGATTTTTTTATACAAAATTATTTTCTTTACGTACCAATACGGTAAGTGCTTAACTCAAACTTGCACTTGATGAATTAAATATACAAAAATGTTGAAACAAAACACAATTAAATTCAGAATGGAATCCGCAGACAAATGTTACAAAAAGTAAAAAGCGAGGCGCTACCTTTAACGGCCCCTTTTTAATACACATTTAAAAGAAACAACAAGAGACAATTTCATAATGAGCCATGTATAGGAATTTGGAATACGCTTGCTTTAGTATCCCGTTTTTGCAATGTGGCAGATTTATAAGATTTTTTTATGGTAAAAGGAGCACTTTCCATTGACATTCTTTTTATTTTATTTTCTAACTTTTTTACGTAAAAAATGTACGCATTTTACGAGTATTTAAAAAAGACTTGTCATTTTCCTTTTACTACTTTAGTTACTATGACTCCCTCACTTTTCTTAAGCATTTCATTATACTGCTTGCAACATCAAAGTCACGAAACATAACTAACTGCAATGAATAAATTTTTACTAAAGTGTTTCACAAAGTGTACAATAAAAAGAATTCAAAATATGCAATCAGTGCAGTCAAAGGAACGTGTGACAGTCAGTCATCAGATCACATTTTGTTGAGAATGTATTTTTAGCTTGAAGAGACTTCTTTTTTTTGAAAATTTTTATTAAAAGAAGATCGTACTTTTTTTTTCTTAACTTTCAGCCTCAAAACTAAAATACTAGAAGAAAAATTAATTGGATTCGTCTCGTTGCTTGATGTTCATCATCATGATATTATGCTGATCATGAATAATAAATTGAAGAAATGCCGCTTGGATGAACTTGAACATTTTAAAAGGGATTTTCATGCATTTTAAATTTTCTAATGCATACAGACATTCAACATTGTTGCTTTCATTTTTATTTTTTAATGTGTTAAGCAATTTAGTAGATCATTACATTATGTATTGCTAAACTATACGATATACACAGACGAGCAGGTGCGGATTTTCATTGCGTGAGTAAATTGTTCAGTTTGGTATTTTTGAAAATTAATAGCGAAAAATGAAAGAAATTGAAAGAAAAGTGCATGAGTTGAAATTTAAACCCTTTTTTGCATGAATAATAGAAGAACATGCCATCTTCATATCAGCAAAACATTGATTTCCCTTCTACCACGCACTATTTCCCGTGAAAATATAAATTGTATTGAGTATTGACTGTCGATAGCTTTATAGCTTTTTCTTTTTTTCACACATTGCTGCTTTCATGTCTTTCCTCTATGATCATTTTCAAATGGGAAGAATGAAGAATGTTTATTTTTTAAATAAAAATCATTCAGTCAATTTCCTTTTTTTCTATTAATTTACGGAAATGTGAAAATGCTGCGTATGAATGAAAAATTAGAATCATTCTAAAACATTTGAACACTCACGCATAACAATCAATTTGGAAGTAGAAAATAAGTTTTAATGATTTTCAAGTCGAAAACCCAACCACGATGCAGTTGATTGATTTTTAGAATTGTGTTTATTGTGCATAAAAAGTAATAGGCTTCCCCACGTGTTGTGGGGAAGTCTATTACTTTAAATCTATCAGGAAATATAGTTGTAAAAAAATGTGTTATGCAAAAATATTTAAGCATTTAATCATGAATGGTAAAAAAACAATTTTATTTCGTCCATGTAATATTATCAGTTTTTTGAGTTTTTTAAGTCGTGCTATGATTTTTTGGTGGTGGTATTAGACCTCTAGTATCTAATAGATACAACAGTGTCCAACTGGGAGGGGAGATAAAGATAAAGGAAATAGCAAGTCTAACGATAGATAATTTAACTACTCAACGTAGCTAAATTTAACTGCGGGAGTACTGGTACTTTTCGTTAAAATACGTTAGGTTAGTCCAACTAAAAATGCCCGCATATACTTTTAACGCTAAATGTTAGCCTTTTTTGTTTTACATCAAAAATCGCTTTTAATATTTTCTACCTTGACATAATTTTAAAATCGTTATCACACATCATCCTTTTTTTTCTCATCTCAAGGCAAGATGAAATCACAGCGGCTCATCTTATCTTATTGTCATTCAACAGCATATTATCTACTGTCGCTCGCTGTCATCATCACCACGATCATCCCCATCATCTTCTCAGTATATAGTAGATTTTTAATCCTAAATTTAAAACAAACTTAAAAATATCCTTTTTCATGTCATATTTTGCAACAACTCTAATTTGATATCATTAAAGTATGTAATAACGGAAGCCTTAAAACAAGAGAAACAAGCTTTTGATTATGTGGAATTATCTCGCGCTAGCCATTCGTCGCAACGCGTCGTGTCGTCGTTTTATCAAAAACATTAATTATGTCACTGAACGGCCAATGCTGCACATAATATCTATGCATGGCATTGTACTTACTTCTGTTATTGCATCGTACATTGTAATTTTAATGGCATTGTGATAAATGAAGGTATATCATTTCATTAAATTGCATTTCTTTGGAAAATAGCATTTTTGATCTGACTTGAAGTAGCCACTCGTGTAAATGACCAATTGATTGTTTGTGGTTTGGTTATGTGATTAAAAACTGATGACGATTGACGAGTATCTATTGTCATGATTCAATTAACTATTAAGTAAAGTATATTTATTACAAAAGCCAAGTGTACTTTCATATAATGAAATATTTATATCTAAAGTTTCATATTTAACAAATGCAACGTTTCACTTTTTTATTAACTACTTACATATGTATGCGGCGTAGTTTATTCCGCGTGTATCATTAAAATGATGCGATGCGACACGCTGTGCGTTTTTTATGCATACGATAAACTAACTAAATCATAACGAGAGGGTAACCAAAGTACATATTATAAAATGCACTAAACCAATTTATGTGCTTTAATGCACAATGCAGACATGATTTTAATTTTTTTGCTATAATGATTTCCTTCCTCTTTCCGTTATCACAACCATAATTTATTTATTACACTCATTTTACAACGTAAAAAACAGTCGTTTTACGTTTGTATCGGAATTTAATTGAAAATGTGTAATGCAGGTGCATAGTCTATAGTAAATGACATGAAGTTCCTTTGATTGAAATCATTGTTGGTGTAAAGAAGATTATAAAAAATGTGATTTTTTTTTGCACGAAACATTAATGCACCTGTGAACAAATAGGGAACATATTTTATAAGTGTGTTTAATTATAGAATATTTTCTGTAAATAGCTATTATAAATTTGATACAAGGAGGATATTCTTGTTGTTAGATAATTTGAAATACAAAGACAAGCAAAACAATTGTACCGACAACTGATGAGATAACAATGATAAATGACTGATTGGTAGAGTAAATCTAATGTATCATCTTTGTCCGACAATACGTATTTACAACATGCAACAGTGTGATTTACACTAGTGTCATTTTAAAAATCCATCGAATGATAAATTAATTCGATAACATGTGTTTTCGACAAGTTGATGTTGCAAACAAATAAGTGATTTTTATCGAAAGCATTACACCACAATGGTAACATTTTTTCAGCTAAAACGGAAGCTACTACACAGCAAATGCTATAAACAATGCAAATAAATGTGAGATAAAAATAAAATTATCCTTCCGTACCTAACACCTAAGCATCATTACATTATTTTAGTAATATAATTAGAAAAAATATCACTGATCTCTGATAGATAAAATAAGATGTCTATGACCAGTGCGGAGGAAGGAAGTGTGTAGCATGTAGCGTTTTTAATGAGCCAACAGTGTTTTTTTAAAGAAGAGAAAAATCTTCACCCCATTTGATTGAGTAATGTTTAGAGGAAAATTGCGTTATTTTAAACATTTTAAAAGTAGGATATTTTTCATAAAAGCACTTTGGAACGAACATGACTTCTTGTACAAAATGATTTTTCCTGCGTTTCAACAAAAATAAATTTTGTTTACAAAAAGCACTGATTAAACAGTGCACAAAACTAACCAAACAAATTCATTAAGAGAAAAACACTTAAAAAAATATTCCATATCCGATCATATAAAATTTTTGATAACTTAATTATCATCCATTTAAAGCAGGCCAAACACAACAAGACTACCCCAACATCATCATCCATTTGCACTGCATCTTTGAAAGGGAAATTAATGGATTCGCAAACTTTTGGTAAGTTTACTTGGCTGTTAGGCTTCTTCCTTGCATGCTGCACATTAAAAATGAGTAAACATATAACGATCAAAAGCCAAAATAGCAAGACGTACAAGTACACCAACAATACAATCAAAACAAAAAAGATTTGGGGTAACCTAAAAAGCCAGAATCTAAAACAAACATGCAATATAAAATACAAGATGCACTTTTCTCTACACTACAATCAAAGCTGCAAAACTCTTTTCCTTCTCATTACTAAAAAATATATGCATCATAAATATGAAAAATATTTTTGGTTGTTGCTATTTAGTCCCTTTTACCATGCGGTACGTGAAAATATAACATTTAAAGAGGATTAATGTGATGAGCAATGATTAAATGATGATAACAGTAGTTAAGTTTTCTTCTAAAAATACAACCCTGTCTGCTAAGAAAAAAACTGTCGCAAGCTCTGGGTGGGGCAAAGCAAGACATCAGATTTTTTCATTACGAAAGACGAAGAAAGATACAATCTGTTATATCCATTGCACTCTGACTCTGACGAAAGAAACCACCACAACATATTTGTTCTACTTGCTGGGGTGGTATTTTAGAGGTCTAAACTTTTCATGGCGTTGCATTATCACTAGACGGAGTCTGGAGATCTGAGCTGATTGAGAGAAAATGCGAGTTAATATAAAAGGACGCTTCCAGCGATTTATTAGCCAGTACCCAGAAGACCTTGGGTCGGGCATGTCGTGAAATACAACGACATGTTGCTGCATCAATCTCCTCTCCGGAAGCTCGTATTGGTGTGGTTGTGGTTCTTCTTCTTTGTAGGACTGGACCACCAAGCCAATGGAGAGCAATGTCGGATAACGCCCGTTTTGCACGTTCTGCAGTCTCCGGGATGTAATCCCCTGACAATCCCTTCATTTGCCTGTGTAGGCAAATGCTCTTCATACGTGCAGGTATTTAATTAAAATTAGTTCGATAATTATGTTTTCAAGGAGAAGAACGAATTTATTTTAAAAGTGAAATGTTTTTATTGGAAAGGTGTCGGGGTCGAAAATGTGGCAGACTGAGCGATCCTGCATGTGTTGTCAGGAAAGTGGGGAGAGGGAGGCGACTGTCACCTTACATTGCCCCAAGGCACCACCAGGTGCTGCAAAAGTTCAGAAGGTAGAGGTAGACAATCTAATCAATTTAATTAAACGCTTTTCTTCTCACATTTTCTAAGCCTTATCAAAATTACCTACATAATCATACATGAATTTATTTATTTTTGTAAAAAAAGGTTGTGACAAAAGCTCCTGTGGACTGTATGTGCCGACCATGCACTTCCGTTGAAGACGGCTCTGTTATGCCACAGGAGGTTGCTGGGTTCATGGAGGATGGACAAATCCTTTCCATGATTCCTCCAAACTTGGTTCAATTTAAATAATCTCTTCTAAATTAATTTTCTTGTAATTATGCTTCTTATTGTAACAATTTTTAAATGGTAGCAAGCAGGCTTTTTTCTTTTTAAATGATGCAGGCAAACGAATCTCCCCCAATGTTGTAGATAAGTTGATAACGAGAAATATACGAGGTTACATATAGTAATAAAACTTATGCTAAAAATGAAAGAATAAAAAATACAAAAAAATAATATTTTAAAAACACAGTTCGATTTGTGTGAAATCGCACACATAATATTTATTATCGACATTTAAAAATTTAACATTTTCTATATACAGTTTAAAAACAATTAGCTAAACTACTAACTTTAATCTAACTAGCTCTGTTGCTTCTCGTTTCGCGTGCCTTCTTCTTCTTGTACTCCTTGACCGCTTCTTTCCCAAAAACTTTGGCAATTTTGTCAGATAACCTGTGCGTTGTCCTTATGTGCCTCTCCAGGTTATCCTTCCGGCGAAACTTGATATTGCAAACACCACACTCAAATGGTAGCTCTCCTGTATGAATTAATTGATGTCGCCTCATGTCCTTTGCTGTGGAAAAGCCTTTATCACACTCTGGACACTTGTGGGGTCTTTCATTTTTATGAATTTTTCTATGAATTTCCATTGAATACTTTTGTTTGAAACTTTTCTGACAAATGTCACAAGAAAAGGGCTTCTCGTCCGATTGGTCTGTGTGAAGCTTAATGTGACGTCGGCAACTTTGCAGGGAGTTGAACCGCTTCTTGCAATAAGCACACAAATAGGCTGCACCAATACTTGGTTTTGGTTTGGTGCTGTGAGTGGTCATATGTCTGTTTAATTTGACCTTTTGAATAAATCTTTGGAAACAGATGGGACATTCGTAGGGCTTTTCTCCTGTGTGTTTGCTTCGCACATGGTACTGATAATGAGATTGACTGATGAACTCCTCTGAGCAGTGCTCACAAGCGAAGGGGCGTTTACCATTGGCTGGATCACAATAGTAGTGGTATTTACGACGGTATTCTTGGTTAAATTCTTTGTCGCATTTTAAACATTTCCATTTTGTTAGGGGCTGGTTTATATCGGGACCAATTATGGGGGATGGTGTGGGGTCAACCACTTCGATTTCGATTATGTGATCAGTTATCATTCCTTTTGTTGGTCGGCGCTTTCCTCGTCGTAGCTTTTCTTTTGGAGGGGTACTCGTTGGCACGATTTGTGATGGTCGTGGTGATGGAGAAGGCGGTATTGCTGATTCCTCCGCTTCATCTTCGTCTTCTGGCTCTGGCTCAGTTTTGACATAAGTCTGAGGAGGAATGTTATCATTATTTGGCAGGTTTGTATCAGGAACAATAACTTCTGGTGATGACGCTGCATTATTTTTGCGTTGTTTTTGATGCAATTTATTACCATTAGGATTAATGCCCAGACCTAGTAAAGTTTCCTTTGAAACGACAGCGAGGGATTTGGTACCTGTCACTTCACCTGGTAGCTCGAAAACGTATTCATTTGGTTTCACAATAATTTGCCCATTTTCAGGGTGATTTTCCGCTGAAGACTCGTCTTCTCCTTCATCAGCGGCGTCGTCATCATCATTTCCATCGAAAAAGTAATCTGGTACTTCTTCATCGTCCTCGTTGTCCATCCCTTCTTCTGTTTAAACAAATATAGAAATCAGTTCCCTCTAAGAACCATTTCAACACTGAAAAATAATTAACTAATGATAACTTTGACATACCTAATTGTTCCCGTTTCCCTTCTAAACGACCAGCCTTGATACACTGTAGACATCCATCCCCAGAGCCAATGTAACAGTCTCGACATTTCACATGTCCACACTGTTCCTTCACAGGTCTCGAACACTCCTCCTTGCACTCAAGACAGGCTTTAAATTCTGAAAATTTTCCATTCAAAAAATTTAAAATCGCCCTCTAAATTCAAATTGTTTACTTAGAATTCGCGATTAATGTTTAAAATTATTAATTACCAAACGCTTTTATATCAGAACCAGCCTCCTCCTCTTCTTCATCCTCAGAGGCGCCTTCTTCTTCTTCATAATCGTCATCCTCCTCCTCCTGATCTCTTCCATCTGCTTCACTTTCCCTCTTAACATTGGCATTGTCATCATCCTCATTCCACTCCTCCTCTTCTTCCTCTACCTCCTCAACATCAACTCCTACTAGATCATTAGAATCTATGTACAACGCACCATCAGACCAATCATCATTACTTGTACCAGGCTTATCTGGAGGATCTGCTTCCTTCACCAGGCCCAGTTTAGGCTGGTCCATTTAGTTTAACGAAATTGATGATTAAATCTCTCTATTAATTTTTTCAAGTCTTTCAAACAACTTTAATCTTAAAATCTACCAAATTATGGTCTTAGACTTTAGAGCTTCCTTTAAAAATTGGATGTGTGGTGTACGTGTAAGTGGTACTGTAATTAAACTACGTGCGCTTTAAAAATTACTAAAAATTGAATTGCTTTTAAAAAGAGTGAGGAAGGAAGGAGGCTCGGCTCAACTGTTTTATGTCTTCTTGTATTTCTTCAAGAAGTTGACAAATACAAACCACCAGCCAACAAGATGAACTGTCTTCTGATGCCCCCAAGTTTAGAGACATCAGGATGATCAATGCGTCTTACATTGACTTCATTCACCTTGCAAAGTTGTAGAGAAGTAGGCATTCCGATGCAATGCGTTTTGCAGCACTTTTTGTATTGTAAACACGCCAGATGACATGCACTCACGTGCATTGGTTTTTGCTGCAGTGAATAAAAAAACAAGTGCTTTAATATTTTCAGTTTTTAAGTGACAATTTTAAACTTGAAAAATTAATTAGTTAGGATAGTTAATTTGAGAAACAAAATGGGTCGAACTCGTAAAATGGCCCATGCCAGTTTGGGCCGAGCTTTGGTCAACACCCAAAAGAACACTCATGGGGATAAGTCAGCTCATCAGGTAAAAACTGATTAAAATTTATGACGACAGCTTTCAAAATTGTGAAAATGATGATTATGAGTAATTAATTAATTGATTAATTAATTTTCAGGAGCGACATAATCTTCACGAAGAGAAGACCCATGCCATGAAGTCAGTGACAGAGGAATCCTCTTACGATGAGTTCATTGCAACGGCGACATTGGCTGAGAAGGAGTTTACAGCGGAGAAATTAAATGTCAAGTTTGTTGCATTAAATGTAACCGACTCTGCTGATGTCTCCAGTGCAGCTTCAACAGTTGATTGTTTAGATCCTTCGGAATACATGTCAGCTGAAGATAAAAAAGCTATGGTGGTCCCTCGAAGGCCCAAATGGACTACAGAGATGACTGCTGAGGAACTTGATACTTTGGAGAAGGAAGCGTTCTTAAACTGGAGGAGGGGCATGGCTCACATGCAAAATAAACAGGATATCACTCCATTTGAAAGGAATGTGGAGGTTTGGAGGCAGTTGTGGAGGGTTTTGGAGAAGTCGAATGTTGTGATGCAGATTGTGGATGCCAGAAATCCGTTGCTCTACAGGTAGGTATCATTCTAATTAAATTACTTTCTTTTTTCTAAAAATTGTGTTTATTGTTAATTGTCTTAATGTATTTCTAATTAGATCGGAAGATTTAGAAAGCTACGTCAATGAACTTGGGAAAAGGAACATCATTCTTATTAACAAGGCCGACTTTTTATCGGAGGAGCAGAGAAAATATTGGGCAACCTTTTTCCAGTCAATTAATTTACCCCACGCGTTTTATTCCGCAGCTTTGGCGAATCAAAAGCTTGTCGCTCCAAAGGACCATACTTCGCACAGACAAGATGATGTGGATGAAGAAAAAGACTCGGATAACGAAGATGATGAAGTTAAGGAAAACGATAATCAAAATGAAAATTCTGGAGAACCCGCACCTCAACAGCCAGTTAACAGTGCACATGATGTTCTGAACCGCGAACAACTGATTGAATTTCTGAAGTCCTTCAAGCCAAAGGAATCTGCGGAATCCTCGAGCTCTGCCACCCCTGAAATATTTTCAGTTGGTTTAGTTGGTTATCCAAATGTAGGAAAAAGTTCAACAATTAATTCTCTGATGGGAATTAAACGTACATCTGTATCCGCAACGCCTGGAAAGACAAAGCATTTCCAGACATTATTCTTGGAGCAGGACCTCCTATTGTGTGATTGTCCGGGATTGGTGATGCCTGCGTTTGGGGGTTCCAAGGGAGAAATGGTTTTGGGAGGAATTTTGCCTATTGACCAACTTACCAGTTATGCAGCCGCAACGGCTTTAATGGTACCGAGAGTCCCGCAAGAAAAGCTGGAGAAAACTTATGGAGTTTCACTTTCACCTAAGTATAATGATGACGACTTTTTGAGTGCTTATGCATGTAAGCTAATTATAAATTAAATGTTTTTGCAAAACAACTAATTTTACATATTTGGAAAAATTTAAATGGAGTATGGATCCTTTTTTCTAGCTATTCGTGGCTTCATGACTGTCAGAGGAATACCGGATACGTCAAGGGCCTCCAGAATTGTGCTGAAAGATTACGTTAATGGCAAGCTGCTATATTGCCATGCGCCTCCTACAGTATCTCAAGAGGAATTCCAGTCTACTGGGTTGAGTGGGGGGAACGTAATCATTCCAGAGGAAGGCATTGATGGAGAACCTGTTGAGCCTGCGCATCGAAGGCCTCCTACACTTCGAAGTGTGAATGTTGAAAGTAGACTAGATAATAACTTTTTCACTCCACCAACGGCAAGCGCACATTATAAAGGCAAGCAGTATATAGCCTCAGGATTGACTGCTCCTTCAACAACTTCTGGGTGAGACAAATACTTCTTTTATGATTATGTATGTTTCGTTTTAATTAGTGTGATTTCAATTTCTTTGTAATTTGCACTTGCAGAAACATTGAAAAGCCGTGGCGTAAGCATAATAACAAGAACAAAAGAGAAAAGCTCAGAAGAGTGTACAGGCACTTGGATGTGGAGTGATCTGGGAAAAAATACTGCTTAATTAACTGTCCAACGCCGTTTCTTTGTTAAAATAACATACGAGAAATGTTTATTAACTCGAGAAGCTTGTCTTTTTTTGTTTACAGTGTATATACATATTTCAGAAAAATAAAAGCGATACAAAAGTTATAAAATGTATTACAGTCATAAGAAGCTTAGTGAGATTTGTGATTTTTAAATTAACATCATCCGATTTTTGGTCGTAATAAAAGAAATTAATAAAAGTAAATACAATGAAGAATGTTTCTTCCAGCTTTTGCCTCGAACTCCAGCAGGATTTCATCTATTTCATTATCCAAATCTTCTGCTGCACATAACTGAAATATTATAAAAAGCATAAGCATAGTACACATAACTCTATGATAAAAAGTACATTTAATTCTTATATGAACATAAATGGCATAGTACATAATATGAAGGATAAGGATTTTTTAACGTACCATGCTAGCAAGTTCGCAAATTAAGAATGCACCAATAGTCGCCTCTTCGTGGTTATCTTGAATGTCAATATTGATCACATGGATTGGATTAGTGTCTTCTGGTAGGATTGAATCTAGAACTGTTAAACATGAAACCATTTATATTATTTCTCATTATCACACAAATTAGAACACAAGCTTATTTTTAGGCTTTTTATTATTGGTGTGCAATTGTGCATCTTACATTCGACAGCCTGATCGTAGACACGTTCTTCGCAGGTAATGATAACTTCGAAATTGGTTTTGTTCAGCTGAAATCTTTGCGGCTTTTCCTTAATACGCCGGTTTCTGTCAAGCATATGTAGGAGTCCATTTTGTGTATACCTTCAAATGAAAACCATCATCGTTTAATTTTTTTTAGAATAAATTGCACAAGAATAAATTATTGGTAAATGGCTCATGAAAAGAAAAATGCTTACAGCGACTTATCCTTTCGAAGCAGGTCCTGGTAAATAAACTCGTAAGTTGTTCCAAACTCATAGACATTTGGCTAAATACCCAAGAAATATACATGATTAAACTTCCAAAACCTTAATTTTAGCTTTTCCCATTGCTCATTAAAATACGTTACGTAAAAATCTAAATATGTAATGACTAACCTTATCAGGGGACGCCCCCGGAAGTTTCACCTTATCTCCTGTTCCAAAAGACTCAACCTTGTAACCTTTCTTTGCCAAAAAGGCATGTGCTTCCATACTTCGGTTCATATTACTGGAGCAGAGAACTGCAAACCTCATATTTTCTTGTAAACCCATTTTGGATTGTTACAAAAACTAACAGTACCTTCAATCAAACGCTATTATATTGTCCAAAGTACAAATTCAAGCAATAGGTAAATTATTAATTACCGGTTAACAAACTAAATACATAAAATAAAAACTACTTCGTTTATTAACATTAACGTAACTGTTTGTCAAAAAAAATGTCACCTGAATTACAGAAGATTAGTTTGTGGTTTCGGTTCCGCTGTTTTGTCAGCTCTACATATTATTACGTTGTTTATGTTTTTGAGTATACGCACAGCTGTCAACGTGCTTTTCTCTTTCTCCGACTCAGCGCACCACTGCCTGCACTACACCAAACCAAGTACACCATGCAACTTTTTCTAACAAGGAGTTTTATCGAAGAGTGATATAAAAATGATTATGAAATGACTTTAAAATGTCGGTTGGGTCAGGTTATAGCCAGCAATTGCTAAATAATTAACATGAATGAAACTCAAATTAGTATTTTATTTCTTTAATTCTTCTACCAAACACAATTTATAATGTATTGTAATAAACTAAACTAAACAACTTCATGATAAAAATTTGTTGCACATGCATTCGAAATTCGAAGATTTTGTACAAGTAAAAAACAAAAAAAGATCCTTTATGAATAATACAATTTAGTGCATACACTAAACATATAGTGATAGCAGAAACAAAACAATATATCACTCCACTTCCATTTGACCTTCATGCTCCCCACTCTCCACACCATCCTTTTCCGGATCCGACACCGACATTTGCTGCATCATCATCCTCATTCTTCGTTGCAAGCAGCGATTATGCTGGAACTTTTGCTTTACACGCTCCTTCCTGAACTCCATCTTGAACTTGGCACAGTGAAGAACCTTGCAATCAATCTTGGTACAAAATTTCGCATGCGCCTTCAGAATTTGAGCCATTGGTCTGCATTTCTCACATTTTCCCTTATTCTCTCTATCACAGTTCTGTTTAACCCAAGTAAATAAATTCATTATTCCAATCCAATCCACTTTAAAGGTTTTACAGAAATCAGCTAATTTTTAACTTACATCAACATGTTTCCTCAACTGTTTAAAAGTTTGACAAGGTACATACTTGCATTCATCTTCCTTGCATTTAACTGCATGAATTACCCCATCAACCAGCGCCTGCTTGTACTGAACAAGAGATAACTGAGATAGTTCATTCTTCCTCGTCTCAATACTTACCATCTCATGTTTATGCCGTTCAATATCATGACAAGTTCCACAAATATCCAAGGTGGTGCCACACTGAAGACAACGGAAGCCTCTCGTAAAATGTAAATTACAACTGGAACACATAAACACACTTTGATCCTCTGGATAGCTTAGCTCAAACAAGACAAGCATTGTGGAAAACATTGCTCTTCTGTACGACGAAAACTCGTAGTGCCTTTCCATCGCCACGGATAAGAGTCCATCTCGTCCATCCATCAAATCTGAATACATTAGGAAATCAGCGTCTTCCGTTTCAGTCATCTAAAAAATTATTTCAAAATTATAAATCACATCTTATCTTTTTTTATAGCAAAGCTGTACAATAAAAACCGGGGGAAAAACTTACGTGGAGTGTTAGAAGCGTTTCTTTTGTATTTATGATAACAACAAGAAAGGATTCCTGATGTCGCTTAATAACATTAACCATTTTAGTGGGAAGGTCCTTTGCCATGTGGGAACTCAGCCTTTTGAAAGTTTTCTTGGGTTTTTTCTTAAGTCTTGGATCTGCCACGGCGACACCATTATGAGCAGCGAGAGATGCATCCGCTTCTTTCTTTTTCTCCTCTTCCTCTTTATTGTCCTTCAAAGAATCATCCAAAATCATTGGCCAAAAGTCGCCCTCAAAGTAGGGAAGCTCGTCAACAGGATTAAAACTTTCTTCGGTAACGTAGCGGTATAAATTTTTGAATTCCAGGACAATCCCTTCTTCCTGCCCTTTTCGCAGTATATTTTTGTACCATTCTTGTAACCTCCCAGGTTGTGGTATTTTCTGTTCGGGGGGATGACAGTGGAAGATGTAATCATCATCATTTCCGGGGGGACATGCCCAAATGTGAACGGTGAGAAATCCACGCTTTTTGATGTAACTCAGATAGCCCAACAAGATTTCTCGGTAGACACTTGTACGCAGCTCTCGGGGGCGAAAGTATTGAACAGAGTCGAGATAACCGATGTACACACGTCTGGTATTGGGGGAGGGACAGTCGGATCCATATTCTTGGACGTGCATTCCAAAAAAGGTGACATCGTGACCTTCCAGGTTGAGAAATGCAAATACAGCCTTTGCTCTGAAATTGTTAAAGGACCGTTACAAATTAAACTGATCATATTTCAGTGTATGGGTGTAATTGTGCTTCTGTTATAATTACCGAAACGGAAATCCATCACGATCTGGAGTTCTAGCTTTCATTAAAGGCTTTAGCTCTGCTACACGATCACGAATTGATACTACTCTTATTGTAACTTTTACATCCACACCGGCAGCTCCACTTTTTGTGAGATAATTATTTACACGATTTTCGATATAATCACTGAGGAAGGTTTTGGGCAGAGTGTCGGCACTTACTCCAGCAACAGGATGACTTATCTGGGGCATTGGTCCACGGCAGTTGTCACACAAGTAGCTACAGAAAAAGTAAAAAAATAGCATTTAGCGTTTTAGCAAAATGTTGATTTTTAAAAGTGGCTGATTGATAAACCCGAAAGTTTTTATTACCCTTGAGGCCAAAAGCTATCCAGATACATGGCACATATCTGATGAATAATTCTACCGCATTGTTTACACGGAACAAATGGCTCCGGTTCCAAATGATCATTTCTCATTAAATCAAACTGGTCCTTTGACACGTGTCTGCAAACAATCAAATTAACAAGTTCAGTTAACTGCCGATTGTCGGATAGTTTTTTTTTTGAATAGAACTATAATCACTTGTTATAATTACCCAGTAATTTCGTTACGTTCGTTTCGTAATGAGACTTGATCCCCTGCAATTGCAGCAAAACACTTCTTACAATAAATATACCTGCAATTTAAGAATGATAAGATAATCATATTTGCTTGATTTGACCTCGATTTCCATAAGATTAGAGAACTTATTAGAGTAACTTACTGCTCCCCATAAGAATAATAGGCAGTATCCCTTGGAATGATACAGACTCGTTTCCCAACACAAAATAAAGTGGGCGGAGTATAGAAAAGTCGCTTTCCACAACAATAGCCCATGTTTTGCATTACAGCGTCAACGCTCTCGTCAAATACCTTTCCAAGCTGAAGTTAAAACATAACGTAAATTAACGTCTCTTGAAATGCTAGCTAACATGAGTAATTATAATCGTCAGTTAGAATTTAGTATCACAGCTTACCAGTTCTGCGCCACGATAAACATTGGAACCTTTCCTGTTAAAGCGCTTGGCATTATCCAGCATAAGCCAGACATCCTCAATAAACTGCCAGGGTTCAATATATGTTCCACCATCTAATTTATTGCGAATGGTAGAAAGATCCATGGGATGTTTGATGATTTCATTGTAGTTAGTCAGCCCCAACGCCTAAGAATCAAACAATAACAGGCAGATTAAATTAATGGTTTGCCCCAATTAAGATTGATCATTTTCATTTCACAATTAAGCAGCAATATAATTTTACCTCAGCGTCTACTGGTTGTAGAAAAGGATTGGAGTGTTCATGTCGCACTAACGTGGTCCACACAGGAAGCAAAAAGTTCCGAAGTCGTTTCGTGCTAAAAACTAACAGATAAATCTTTAATTAGTACATCAATGCCATTAAGTTACACTCGTCAATGTCAATGTATTTTTTTGCAGCGCCTTATAACGTCAATAATTATTAATTTAGACCTCTGACACTTTTCCGGCGAGGAATTTTGTACTCAAATGACTTGGCTTGCGGCCGGGTTTTTACCGGAGTCGAAGGTTGATCAGATTCCTGTACACTTGCTCCATCCACAGAAACATCCATCGAGTCCTCCAGAGATACATCCATGGTTCTTTACCACTTACACTAAACTTGTATCAACTTTTTAAATGCAATTTTTTAACTGATTTAATTTGTGAAGTAAACTGCCAAAAATAAGCTAACATTCATCCAACAAAAACACCATCTTTTAACTGTCAATTTGATAACAAGTTTAATTTTAATTGCTGTAAAGTTACTTATTCGATAGCTTTGTATTTTTTTAAATTCTTTTGTGTTAAATAATCATTTAATTGATGACATCATCACAGTCACGTGTCTTTCAAAAGTAAACAAAACAACAAAAAGCCAAGCCAAACCAAAAATGAATGAAACATTCGCTTACTTTTCTTGTAAAGTTTTTGTCCTAACATTTAAAAAAAACGTTTCGCGCATTTTGCGGCATAGGCATTAGCTTGCTCTATGACATATATGAGATGAATTCACACTTCGCATGAATTGGTATGAAAGGTATGATTCAATTCAAATGTATCAATTTAGCTTTAGTCTGCAGAAAACAAAAAACTTATTCTGTTAACACTTGTAAATTTTGTTTTTAAACTTGCATGCCGACGTGTTCATCTCACAAAGACAGCTATTCAATTCGCTGGTGAAAGCTAATGAATGATAAAGTTAATTAAATTGCATATTATGCCGATAAAAGAAATAGAAATGAATTTAATATTTAATTATTTTAATTTGAGGATAAATAATTGTTGTGTCCTTTCTTTTCCAAAAAAACAAAGTTGTTTCGATTGTCATTTTTTTATTTTTTTAAATTTTCAGACAAAGTATCAATTACAATATATTTTTCATGTACTGAATACCAATCAAATACATTTAATAATTTATATCATATCACGTCTACGTGAACTTTCTTTCCTATGCATTTTTTTTAGTTTCTTGCATATTTATAATTTTGGTTTTTTTAAATCGTAATTATCTCTTTACAAATTACATATCTTAACTTAATTTTTTCTAATTAGGACTTTAATTATCGCATCATCCTT
>JAQFZH010000177.1:0-44354 GCA_034695485.1 Entomobrya nivalis
TTGGTTTATAAGAAAACCATCAAAAACCACCTCAGAGTCCAGAGTTCAACCTCGTAGGGATGTGAGGGCTCCCTTAATTAATAACATTGTATTTTCTGCTAAATCTTATCTATAATGTATTTTTACTGACTTTTGGTTTGGTTTAACGATCAACGTTCCAAGCTTTCATTTAGGCGAAAGCAGCAAAGAAATTTTGTTGCACGTTTGGTTTGTCGATTCATCGTAGCTTTGAACAACAAAAACAAAGTAATAATATACTAGTGAACATTTACCTTTTTAGTTTTTTATCGTTGGTACGTTATGCTTGCAATTTCCGCTACTTGTATATTCCAGTTTAGCATCTGGAATTCCAGGTTGGTCATCTGGGCCAGATTTTTGGACAATCTGGACCAGATTTTTGGAAAATCTGGACTAGATTTCTGGACAATCTGGACCAGATTTTCGGAAAATCTGAACTAGATTTCTGGACAATCTGGACCAGATTTTTGGAAAATTTGAAAGCATTGTATAATTTAACATGCGTGTCCAAATTCGGGCCAACATTTTCTAAGGGAACATTTAATTTGTATTTAAACGCTTTAGTGAGAGAAGACGGGTGTGAGAAGACCGTGACATTCTATGCACACTGTTTTGATATAGCTATATTCCAGACATAATTCAAAATGAAGTCAGATTTTTATTATTATCAAAATCGACAATATTTTCATGTAACATATACAAAGTAATCATGAAGAATTCAAATTAAAAATAACATACAATAAAGCGCAGCTAATATCGAAATATAAAGTACAATGCCACTGAGGTCACCTTGACCTAAAGCGGCACATGCTTCATAATCTACTCAATAAGCGCTTTCGATTGCGCTATTCAAATGTACACTGTAAACATGTTGAAAACTTTCGACCCTGTCCTGTGACCTTGGGGTTTGACATAGGGGGCTGAAATTCAATAGGGTTGTTGCCCTTGACCATAGTGACCTACATGCCAAATATGAGCGAAATTGGTCTACGGGTTCTTGAGTTATCGTGCCGACGGACGGACGGACCTGACGGACAAACACGATAAAGTCAACACTAGCTGAGTTTCATTTTCAGCTACGTAATAATATAGTTGAATGGGGTATGGAAAATGGCGAGGTTTGTAAATTCTTGCCCTTTTAGCCGCCCGGATTCTGTACCATTAGACGGCCTGATTCAACTAGTCTTTACTCTATACAAAAGAACTGGGGATCGATTCATGCAGTGGTTGTGAAGTGGAGCAAAAAACAATCTATCATCAAATACATATATTCTTCACAAGAATACATCTATGGCGTATCTCTTTTTACAATTTTTCGATGTCACTAAAAGTCTACTTTTAACCTGAAAATTCTGTTTTTTTGCAACCAATGGTCATTGGTAATTTGGTACCAACATTACAATTTACATATAAAAGTTGACCTCGGACCTCAAGGTCAAGGGCCCTTTTTCTATGACTCTTCAACGGATAGAAATTTAGTAATTCTGTTTTTCGTAATCAAGGGCAGTGTACCAACACTACAATTCACATATGAAAGTTGACCCTGAGGTGTAAGGTTAAGGGCCCTTTCTCTATTACTCTTAAACAGTAACAAATTTTTGGTTTGTTTTTGCAATCAAAGGCATTGGTACCAACAATAAAATTCACATATTAAAGTTGACCTTGCACCACGGTCAAGGGCCCTTTCTCCATAACTCTTTAACGATTAGGAATTTCGGAATTCTATTTGTGGGATAAGGTTTTGGTATGTTATGAAGGGTACCCTGACCACGTCTTTTTTAATGGGGTCAACCCCAAATCGTACAATTGGGAGGTTGACAGCTGAAATTCAATACATGGAGATAATTTGAGTCCCAGAATTAGAACTTTTAGGCAATACATGGAACTTTTACGCATGTGTTTAGTACGTTGTTATTGACAATATTAGTACACATTAGTACACTTAAAAGTACACATTCGTTCAAATACATCACATCCTTCGCCGCACTCGGTATTTTGCATTCTTCGCGTTCTAAATCAGTCGCAATGGTGAAAACTCAAGTACTCTAAGTTTCAAATTACGTGTCTTATAATTTTGTCTTATAGTCTTACCAATAGTCTTATAGTCTTACCAATAGCTTTGGATTTTCAGCCTTTTGGACCTTCATTTGTACGTTGTGGGGTTCTCACTGGGATTTGATAGGTCCAAACTTAAATCCAATCGCAGATTCACTATTGTTTATCTATGCTTCGAGTTTCAACCTGCTGAGCTTTCATTCGTTTAAACACTTGAAATGTCCGGAAATCTGGTCCAGCGTGTCCAAAATTCTGGCCAAGATTGTTTAAAAATCTGGCTCAGCGTGTCCAAAAATCTGGTCCAGATATTCTACCGGAATTCCAGTACCCCTGAGCACTTTGGTGGCGGAGGAAACGATGTATGATGTAATGTATGATGGCTAAGTTTCAGTTTCGATAATTTTTAACAAAATAATTATTATTATTTATTGCTCATGCAGTGTCTGGAGCTCAATAATAATCATGTAGGGTAAAACAAAAATTTCTGGTGTGCATAAAAGCTTTAAACTCATGCACACATCATACAATCAAGTATAATTTACATTATAATGCAGTAGCAACAAAGCAAGCATATTTTACGGCATGCTGCCCTTGCCTTGGGGAGAATTTCCAGAAATCCAACTTTTGATTCCATTTTCTTACGTTCAAATTTTTATTGTAGAATTACGAGAAGTGTATTATTAAGATTATCAAAATATCATAAAAAATTCAGAAAAATGCATACAATTAACAACTTGAGCATATGTCTGGCGCATGATCTCATGGAATTTATAAGCGCCCTGGAGCACCCCGCCAGTTCCGGCAATAATATATATTACGAATTTTATACATTTAGTCGGACTCTTAATTCAGAGGAAATTTGGATTTAGTTCTACGTACTAAGCATTACACACTGTAATTTACAGTGTACATCATACATTCAAAATATGCATGTGTTTCGGTACATCACATAGCAAATACTAAAGAAAGGTATTAATTGACTCATAAAATATGCATAGAACAAAAACTTAACTAACCCTCTGTGTTATTTGTGCTTGTCTTTCATTTTGGTAGGTGGAATAAAGTACAATATGTTCACAGTAACTCTCTTGATCCACGGCGGCACGGTGTCGGCGTGCATGTGAAGTTCAAGGAAACCGAAAAGGAGCTAATTTCTTCTATACATTGAATGAAGTTAATTCTTGTTAGCATGTTTTACTGTTTGTTTATTCTTTACGTAGGGAGTAAAATTTATGGACATATTTTCGGTTCATTTATCAAGAACAAATCAATTACAGTACTCCGTAAACCTTGTGCCTTACAACACGCAACCTTCTGGAATATCACTGCACTGGTATGATAGTTCATGTATAAATCGACCACGTCTGAAATATAAAAGTTTTAGTGATGACTGTTGGGAGAATATGTAACAGTTCTCAGCAAAAATTACGACAGTAGGTTTCATAAAACAATCGATATTTATGTAAGCAATGTAAAAAAAACATGCATGCTATTCTAATCATTACCACTTTAGGCATGTATGATGTATGTAATTCTCTTCACCGAAACTTTTTTCATTGAAAAGAATGTTATTTTTCTTATACAACTTTCTTTCACCACCATACGTGTGTAACCTGAAATAAATCAGCAGCAAAATATTCTTAAAACACCGGCATTTGACATAACTGGTCAGGTAAACAATTAAAACAATGGTTTCAATAATCTGTTTGTGGTGAGTAGAGAACTAAGCTGCTTTCAGTGGCGGCACGTTACATATATGAAAATCTAGGTTTTTGCTGATATGGTTCAGTGAAATAAACAGCTTGGAAATAGGTAGAACTTAGAAAATACTTCACAATTGGGCCTTCTATCTGCTTCAGCTATTTTATTCTTCGGTTTAAAGGTAAAATTGATGTCTGAAGTCTGAATCATACAATATTGGAACAGGGGGACACTATATCAGCTCAATATTTGCCGAATTTTTTGATAGATAATTTAAGAGTTAGGGTAAGTTACGTCTTTTTTAACTTACCTGATCAAGTAAGATCATTTTTCGTTTTCTACTTTGTTCGCAGATTTTGATTTTTAAATTTCATACATACTTAGTAAGGTATTCCTGTAACCTTCATCTACCTTCATCGTCACCGTCGTCTCTTAAAAAAGATGATCAAACAACTCAAAATTACAGAGGTATCTTTAGCGTCATTCACCGTACTTTTCAAAGGAAAATTGCAATCACATAATTATGACTTCTTACGAAATCAGTTGGGAGCTTGCACCCAATCTCCTGTGTTGACTAAACTGGAGCATGAGATGTTGACTGGCGTCCAAAAATTTTGAAGTTAAAATTTGCACATATTTCCCTTTACCTACTTTTTATATTCTACGTCAATGCACGTGAATTTTTCCCAACCCCTACTTTATTATCAATAATAGGTGTGTTCGTCTGTTGGTCGTAGACTGTCTCTGTCTTAAACAATGCAATTCATTTTTTGCCAGAAGGATCACAATGGGCTGATGATGATCATTTGATGATACCATAATAAGCATACAATCTGTTTTCGGACTAGACACCAGACCAATTCACGCAAATGGATAAATACGGGAAATGTAGTAGCCAGTCATGATAAACCAAAGTGATATGTGTAGGCTCCACAAATACAAAATTACAAAGAAATCACCATTTTTATCATCCATCTTCTCTATTTTGTTTTTCCACTTCCTTCATTGAAACCAAGTAGCAGCTGCCTTTTTTCAAAGAGTAAAAAAGCAACAGTGGTTGTTAGATATACTGCTACCATTGCTATCATCATTAGTAGTGTTTTTCCACAAAAACAATAAATAAGTACAAAGAATTACCCAGTCGTTAAGAAAAAAAGAAAGACCAAAGTAAATAAGGGAAAGTAGAGACTGTCGCCATTTTAAAAGACATCAGCAGAAAAACGAATTTCGTAATGTCTCTCAAGTACTATACTTTGTTGTCAGAGAAGACGCTATTATGCATCACTCCACTTTGCTCACAAACACCAGGCGTCGACGTCTCTTCAATCATATCTCATATAACAACCATACTTGTGTGTAAGTTACGTATATTTTCTTCGTATTAAGATTGTCTCGTCATTATCGTCATCGAGCCTCTAAAATAATGTACATTATTTTATCATTCATCCAAACTGTTCATTCGTATTATCCTTACTTTTCGACTGGATTGACGTTTCTTCTTCTTTCTCCTCCACTGATGCTCCTTATTCTTTTTACTACTTCCTTCTTATCACCATCTCCGTCATTTTTATATCCCGTCGCCTACAAAAGATTGCTTTTGAGTTAATTCTTTAACAACATTTACATGTTTTTTCATTTGCATGATGAATTCCAAGACAAGGAAAAAGAGAAAGATGGAAAAAAGGTTTGTTGCCCTTTTGCAATCACATTACACAAATAAAGAAGTAGACGATTGTATTACAACGGCATACCTAAATACAAAAGAGTACATACGAAAAAAAAGACGGTATTTTGTTCGATGAGCACCGATAGATCAGACGGAAAAAAAGAATGATTATGAAGACGACGACTTAGCAGAAAAAGCAACAAAATTCTAAACCTTGCGTCACAAAACATAACAAAATGAAGACTGACGTGTTTACTCAGTAATTTAGAAAACAAAACAGTGCTTCAGTACTCAAATTGCTGTTAAGGACGGCACACTGTTATCTTGTTTCATTTTCTATTACAATTGTTTTCAAAGTTATATTATTTGTACAACTGTTTGCTTTTCTCATCATTTACTTCGAATGAAATGAGATATATCTTGCCGGCAGATGATGATAAGCTTTTTTTCTAAAAACTGTGTAAAATTGGGAGACGAGATTATGGTAATGGTGATGGCGAGGTAGATAAGAATTCAAGAGATGTCTACAAAAGGGCAGAGGGAAACTATCATTCAATACAAAAACCACAGTCATTCACATGCAGATATCGTATCAAATAAGACGCTTTTACGCTTTGATCATAGCTATACGCATCTTCTCTTAAACTTGTAACATATGCACTGCAAAATTAAACGCGGAATGCAAAAGCCATCCTATTTTACACTTTGCAGGTGGGTTGACCAGCATTTGGTAGACAATTTTCAGGAAATCATGCAAGATTTTGTAATAAGATTTGGGAGAATTCTCGTGCTGGCTACATTGGAATATATTATGTCGTATTTAAAAGTAACTTGTTTTGAATTTAAATATTGCACAAAATGACAAATGTCACGTGGCTCATATTGCACAAAACTACTACTGCCAATCGTGTTGTTTTACATTTGCATGTTTAACTTCCTTAAAAAAATTGTGTCCTTGTCATTAGTTAAAGCAGACCCTTTGTCCGATGTTCAAGGTGGTTCAAGTTTCTAGGTCGGCTCGGGGTGCATACAGTTTATTTAACAATTTATTGTGTTCCATTGTGAGAAATTGTGTAGCAAGTACAGATGCATAGCCCAGATTTCTCCAAATCCTACAACCAAAATGAAATCCAGAGAGAATAAAAATCGTTAAATTTTAAAATCATGCACTTTACTTTTAATGAAATAACTGTCCAATCAATGCTTTAAGGAAAGCACGCGATAAACTAATTGAACGTATTCATACTAATTCAAAGTAAAGCAAAACCTGGAACAAAAGAGATTTGTATCAGGATTGACATAAATCATAAAAGCTTTTATGGCAACATGCAGCCACATTTGTGCTATAATGAATAATAACCATCCAGTAAACTGAATAAAATGTAGGTTACTTACCCCAAACATTCCTACCAGCCAACAGAGTAGTGAATTTAGTTTACTATTTACGATCGGATGTATTTAATAGGTACATACATAGGCGTACATATAAACAATATAAACGTTAATATTCGTACATGCAAACGTGTACAACCAAGGAGTTTCACTCATTGCTTCATGCGTGGCCAGATGAAAATAATGTATTCTACAGAGTTTTACCGAAACCAACAACGAGTAGCAAGCAAGGAAACATACTTTTGATTTTTAGTAGACATATAAAAAGCAAAAAGCGTGCCCATATATTTATTAAAGGATTTGTATATGCAAACCAGTGTACTTGATACATACATTTTTTTCTCATGTACTCGGCGCCACCAAGCCTGGAGCCACCGGAATTTTTCTGCCTTGCCAAAAACCTTAATTGAGCCCATACGAGACACCAAACAAGTCTGCATTTATTGTATAGTAATGGACGTAGTAAATATTATGTATTAAGATTCCTTTATAGTAAAATCTCAATATTCACAATTCTTTCATGCCACCACTTAAGTAATTCACATAAATACACAATATAACACTACTACTATGTATTTATATTATATATACTTGTGTAAGAATGTTTTTCTACTACAACCTACAACTCCCAACATCACTACAATGTGTTGCATACACACACTCACAATTTAATTCATTGCAATTATATGACTACTGCTCACAACTATAGAGGCGTCTTTACCTTTCTTCACAGAGAGTCAGTCGTCATTAAGACAGCAGCCAACAATACAATAAATAAAATACACTAGCCTTTTTTTGTCATTCTTGTTTTTACTTTTTTACAAACAACTTGAGATTATAATAAGAAATAAGTGTGACTGTGCGAGAGGCGACGGTTGCAAGCAATGAAATATACACACTTACGATAACAACTGCTAGTGTATGCGTATTATGTAGCGTGTAGCATAAAATTATCTTAATTTGATCGTCAGTCAGGTGTGTACTACGTGTGTATTTTATGGTTGGCGAAAAGCATATATTACATCAAGCGGTAACATAAACAATTTCAGTTTTGAGCTTATTTTGAACTCTGAAGAAGATTTGAGAAAAATAAGCAACAGAACACAACATTAACATCGGTTATTTTGCTTCCTTGAGTTGTGTCTATAGACTACACTGGGACATAGAATATTATTATGTTCTAATGTTGGTTACTGAAGTTGATTAGTATGATTATTGATGATTATGATGACTTGATGACGATGACGGCGTCAGGATGGTCGTATAGACGATGATGAGTTTCTGCTTCATGCTGCTGCTGCTGATGATGACGATGATAATATATATTCATTTTTTTCTTCTTTTTCAGGAGAGCCAACAACAGTAGCCAGTAGACTACGAAAAAAACTACCAAATGTAAAAAGGATGTCATTTCAGATCTAAAGGGTAATACATGGTGAGAAGAGTCTCTTCGACGAAAAGCTGAGAGCAAATGATGATGGTACTTATTAAAAATGTAATAATATTCGACTCAAGAGAGAGGCAGCAGACAACAGGGATATTACGGTTTTTTATGAATGATTTAGCTACTTGGCCAGAGAGAAGGTAGATTGCATGTTTCACTTGATAATAAAAATGGGAGACAAGGAAATAGTACCTAAATATTACACATACGCACAAAAATACTGTACGAGGATACAAGTTTTTATGCGAGCAATGAAAATAAGGAGCGTGAGTGAACGACAGTAAGTCATCTATCTGTCTCCTTCAGGATGGTGCCTGCGACTTCATGTCGACGATTTTTTTTGGTGCTGGCTACGCTTAGCTTAAACATAATGTTTCTAAAAATCGGCGCTGTCTTTGGTTTTGGCTGCTGCTACCGTACGTACTGGTGTCTCTCTGTCCAAAACCAAAAAGAAACTGACATCCTCAACGAACCGACCGCAGAAAAAAGTAGAGATGGAAAGGCAAAAGAAAACAACACAATGTACAATGTACAACTGAGCTGCTATGTTATCATCAGGGAAAGACAGGAAGGAGCCACTGAGTTTGACGCTTGAGTGTTTTATTTTATTAATCGTTTGGGAAAGTTGTGCTAACAATTCAAAAGCTTAATCATAATTCTAATTTCAGTTTTGAGCAACGAAATTAAAAAAAGGAGAAGTCACAGCAAATAAGAAAATATCTCTTCAATAAGATAAAATGATTTTAGTGCATAAACTATAGTCTGTAGAAAGCACTATTTTTGATTTTCAATAGAATTTTACAAATAATATAATATATTTACATCGCGTGGTTTAACAATTCACGTTCTTTGTACCTTTCTAAGGTCCGAATGGTATATGTGAACATGCTTTATGTATGGTCTGTAGATGCGACTGAAGCTCGAATCTTTCTCAGCTTCTCGCAAAACAATATCTTACTTTGTTTTTCGATTGTTTTCACCTTGTTTGTTGACTTGCACAAAATACCCACCGAATGAACATTAGTTTAATAACATTTATTACGAAATACTGGAAACACGCATGCATGATTTGGAGCTATACATTTACATAAATATGTATTTTTCCACCTTCCATATCCCTCATAACATGATATCATCGTGTAGTGCAGTAGTAGGATTACTTGTTCTCAATCGAATGATCTACTCTGTCAAAAATTATCAGCTTCTTCGGAAATTGGAGGAGGATAGTTATTCATTACACCCCACGATGGTAAAAAACTAGACAGGCAAACTGCTACTCGGCTGAAAAGTTGTTAATGATAAAAATGATGATTTTCTACACTCTTTTACCTCTTGTCAGCCCTATTTAATGCTCTGTTTTGTTTTTTCTGCTGCTGCCTATCTTTTTTACACTGCGTATTCACAAAGAATCTGAAATTCAGGGCTAAACTGCATGCATTAAATAGTTTACTGTTTGTTACAGTAATACGGCCAGTCTTCAATAAATAATTCTCCTATTTCCACCAACATCTTATCATCATTCAAAGTACTGGGGATGGCAAACCTCGATCTTTAATAATAATTTACTCCATCCAATCCACCATCCTATCGTTCTCAAAAAGTTTAAAAAGAACAACTCGATTATAATGAAGAGGTGCCGCATTTCGTGCATTTTATTGGGAGTCCTTGAGTGTTTGATAACAAAATAATATGTGTACCAACCAGCAAGAAAATTGAAGAAGATGATGATGAATGTGTATTATCATTACAACTTACATAAAAGAACATATGTACTTACAAACAGATGCTTGCTACTTATTTCTCTTATTCTCTCACAAAATCGTACCTTACATTTTACCCCACATTATTATAAAATTAATGATCACTTGTATCCAGCTCCTGGTCTTGAGAAACGCTAGTTCTATCTCTCGTGATAGGTTTTTAAGTTTGAGAATAATTTTGTCTACAGAGAAGAGAAAAAGGCAGATCAAAAGGCTGGTGGTTTTTTGGTTCTTTGGCATGAATATGCTATGCGTACATTTTTCCATACAGTAAGTTGACGTATCTCGTCTGACTCTTGAAGCACAATAAAAAAATACCAATCGCACAGTCGTCGAGTTACTCCCAATTTCCTTAATTTACATTAATACATATGTAAAAAGTGAAGTAGTAAGTGTATGTTCGGATGTGTGGATAATTTCTATTTCCAGAACGTAATTTGTCTGATGATTTTAATGGCTTTTAAATTGATATGTTATTGACTGCAAAAAGAGTTTAATAAAGTTGATGCATCCACCATCCCATTTTCTCGTACCATTAATATTACCACCATCATCGACAATGTTGCTGGCTTGGCATGAATCTATGAATATCTGTCAGCATTATAGAAAAAAGGCAGCAGTGATGAACTGTATAACAAGTCGATTGCTTTAATTTTTTCCTGGAATCAAGGAGAGGAACTTATTTTGCGATGGCTATCGTTCTTACAAGACAAGTAGTTGTAGTGAAATGATTGTCATCATAAGGGACTGTCTTGAGTTGTAAATGTTGCAATGTAAAGAGAATTTTAACGATTTTTTATTTTGCTAGCTCGCATCCGTAATGATGAAAAAAGTAGTGGTCTGGTAACGCTCAGAGATTTTTTCCTAGGAAAGTACCGTAACAGCAAAAAATTAGAACGGCCTTTTGTATTATTGGCTGTCTGGTTACATTATTTGACTTTTACCTTTGCAGTTCCAAATTACACCAAATATAAGGAAGAAAAATGTAAGTAGGTGGAAAAAACGTAAAAATAGTGAGCATTACAAAAGGCTCCAGTCTAAAATAAAAAGAACATCTGTCGGCTAGACATTGGTTATGATTCCCTCAACCTTATTTAATGATAAGTGTTCTTCAAATTCTCACTCGCCACTTCGTCAGTCACAGAGAATGTATTAGAATCAGAGCCAAAGGTGTCATTTAGCTGAAGGTGTCTTTTTGCCTTTAGACTGATGATGATGACTTTTGGGAAGTTAAAGAGCAATCATTTTTACAAGACAAAAATGTGTAGTGTGATATTTACTTTACAAACTCCATACCTCAGGAGGATGGTCAGCAGTTAGGATGAAAAATTGCTTCAACTAGGTATTAGTTTACTTGTCATGTCAGACTGGGCTTTTTTCGAGGGACTCAAGAGTGACTTTCGGATTAAAAGTAAGCCAAGTGGATGGATATTCCACTTGAACGCATTATAATTAAAAGACATTAACCTTTGAGATGATTGTTTGAGACCATGTCTGAGGAGTGGAAGGTTGACCTCTCTATAGCAAGCTAACTCTCATTAGTGTCCATCGTCAAGTGTTGTAGCAATAAGCTAAGCCAGATAATACATTAAAGTTAATAATAGTGGCTTTGCATTCAATAGGGCATTCACTTTTCCAAAGTAGTCATCATCATCACTTGAAGCCTTGTGTATATTTAAGTTGTACTTAAGGGCTCATACAAAAGTGGCCAGGTGAATTCATTAAAGTCGGCTTGTCTGTGCTGCGGAGTGCAGAAACAAAAGACATTTCCATGTTGAGAGTAAAACATAACAACATCAACATCATTTTGGTTTTAGAAAAGTCAATGGTGACAAGGCAAAAGAGGATTCAGTTGTACATTTGTTAATGCAACATGAACTGTCACTCAAGAAATGGAACACCAACTGGACCGCAGTCATAACACCACGGTTGTTAAAAGTGTGCTCAAGATGTCCCGTGTTTCGACCACTCTTCTGGGTCCAGATTTATCAATTTTTGAAGGGACAAGAGTTTAGGATTTTTTGTTGTGGTGGGCGTGGTGGTAAGGCGCTGGTTCAAGACGTCCAGCCGTATTGTTGATTTTGGGACTTCAAGTCAAACGTCTCAAAACCTCACAAAAAGCTTCACAAGAACTTACACCTTTCTATGTATTGTATGTATATGTAATAATGTTCACATGCACTGTAATAAATTACGATTTTTGTAATGTAATGTACAACAAAGGCTTTTGTCTTGAAAGATTGAAATTTAAAAGATGCTGAGCGAAATCTAGCTAATTTAGTATTATTTTGCATCGTTTAATTTCTTAAAACGGTTATAAGAATTTATCACAGATCCATATACTATTTTGCAATCATTTTTTAAACGGTTTAGTGACGAAATTCGAGTGCTTTATTGTACAGTTCACTTTGCACAATGAAAATCCACCTGCATCGTCGCGTAGTTGGATTCAGATTTGTCCAGCTTTGGGGTACGCAATACAAAGTTTTGTGTTATTTATTGGTGACATGTCATATTTTCAATCATGGCAGAATTATTACCATCATTAAGCTTATAGTTGATGCCATTCAGTCTGTGCTTGAATTGCAATTTTTAACCATACATAAATGATATGAAACGATAAGATATGATATATTGTCTCACGGGTCTTTTAACAGATAATTCGAAGTGCCAGCAGCACTTTTTAATTTTGGTCCATAAGCGAGCCAAAGTCTTTCAGAATATCTGTTTGCGCTCTAACATCTAAGCGTTCTCGGGTCAGCATGAAAAGGGGAAATCTGATTCGTATATATGCATATGTACAATAATTTTGAGCTAAAATTGACCTAGGTCAAAATTAGGTTAGGGTATTTTTAAATCTAGTATGGGCTTAAATTTAGTATGAAAAACTTGTATGTAGATAATCATGGTTTTACAAAGTTGCAGTTGACCTGACCCAACCTTTTTGCCCAAAGGAGGCTTAAAGCGTCAAAATTTGATCTCTTGTCTATTTGTCCGTATTGTTGACGATAATCATTTAAAAAAATTGTCGGGTCAAAATATTTCGCCTTGTGATATGGGCCACACTTCAACATTTTTGTTAAATTCAAAACGGCGAAATTTATTTGTTTGATAATGTTGTATTCATTCATTACGACACAGTCATCAAGTTTGAGATTAGTTGAAATATATAGTTTTCAAAACAGTAGATTGATCTACTTACTGGTACTTATATTTATACCGTTTATCGACATTATTCTGTGCCTTGGTTTATCGGTATACTTATGTTTTCATTTTTTAAACGTATATTATCCGAATCGCTCCTTCTTTCACTTAAAGTATGCATTCTAGATGATACATTGAAATATCAATTTTAATCTTGTTCATGTAAGCTTCTTTTTAGAGAAGTATAATTAAAAACACTTTATGTTAAATACCTTTTAAAAATCTTCAGATACTAATTATGACTTTTTGACAGTCAAGTAAAGTGTAAAAAGTCCTTTTTAAGGCGGCTGGCGAAAATATTCTTATGGAAGAAATCAAATCAATTTTTGGGTGGGTCTGCTCGCATTAAATGTAATATGGAATGTATATTATTTTTGTATGTATACATAATCTACGTATACATATTATGTTTTAAGTTAAAAATGCGTAATATTGCGTGGGTTTCAATAACTCTTCAGATGGTGCTTGGTCTTCTTATGGTTTTTTACGAATCTGTTGATGCGATTGCACACTAACAAAATGCATCTATTTTTATGAATTAAAGTTTTCATTTCAAGTCATAGACGCGATTGAGTGGGATGTTTGTCTGTAGTATATCATAGCAAACCTCAAGATCGTCATTGTTTATAAAAATGGCTATAATGTACTTTAAAAGAAATGAATGTTGAATACATGAATCAAGTTAGCTGGCACCACCGTCTACTTCCAAATAAAGCTAGTTTACACCTAGTCTCATTAAATTTGGAGTCACAAAGACAAGGCCAAGGGTAAGCAGTAAATATAGGATCGATTATATATCTATTTGGTCATAGGTACTAAAAAATGGAGCATCATCATAAAGAAAAATATGATAATTGCATATAGACTTTGTTTTCCTGTTGAAGCAACATTTATTGAACATGGCATAGCTTAAATTATTCTTATTTACTGATTTCGGTTTATATTGTTTACCTGGTACATCATCCGTTGTTGTGATATAACTCTAGTGAACACTTCCGGTTTAAAGGCACTTGAAAAGTTATCTATATATGTTAATTTTTACATCATATTGAAACTTCATAAAACCGTTCTTAATGAAGAAACTCGAAATCAGAACAAGATTTTGTGATTTTATGTTCATCGCGCCAAAAATTGCGTGTTTAAGTTGCAAGCCTAAGGAACTGGAGCAAATAACAAACGTCTCTCACATTGCAAAAAAAGGAAAAGCAATAATAAGAATACCATTATAACAATGAAATAAACAGGGTAATGTGGCATAATTCGAAAACGGATACTAAATACAAGACACGTACGACTTGCATTTGCCAGTAAAATCACATATTCCAATACATGAACTAAAAGATATAAAAATATGTATAGTATATGTACTTACTACACTTATGTATAGGTATATTAAATGCATGTTGTATGTTTTGCTCAATCACATTTTATCCCTAAAACACATTATGCCAACTAAACATGTTACATACATGATACATGCATTACTTCTCTGTGTGTGTATGCCTACCTAAAAGATCATACATATTATGAGGAACAATAAGAATCACTTGAAAAAAAGTGGAGACACAGGCGGAAAACACTATATTACTGCTTCCAATCTGTATGTCTCCATCCGTTGTAGCCGACGTCTTATGTATTCGTCGCCGTCGCCGCCACTACCACCACCACTGTTGTTCCAGTTTGCAAAGATTTTTATGTACTTTTTCTTCTTCTAATGCCTTTTCTATTCAGCTTGCTCTTTCTACTTTTCTACAAGAACAAGTCAAAGTGATAGCAGTTCGGTTAATATGATGATGAGGAAAAGTCGCCAGTGGTGATCCCGGTTTCCTCCTCTTTTTAGTTTTTCCTCTTTGGATAAAGTGCACATATGACAATGTGACAGTTGGATGGAGCGCTTAGTCACACATCCCAGTTCCAGTTAAAAAGCAAAGGACACAGACTTCTATAAAAAAAACTTTTTTCCCTTCATATTTTTTTGTATTCTATGAAAAAAGAACATGTTACGTACTTAAAAAATATTGTATACGTGCGTGCGTAATCAACCACCATAAGATCCACCTAGCTACTACTTACTATTATTACGAAGGAAAAGAAGTACCATTAGTATGCACTCAATTAAATTGTCTAACAAGTACTGAATAACGCAAAATGTGTCTCGGGGTCACAGATCAAATCCGACACTGAGTTAGACGAGGCGAGAAATAGGAATCGTTTCGTGGAACCGTGGAAGCGGGATTGAAGAACAGACTACCAAACTAACACACGTAATATAACCAATTAGTAGCGCAGCTAGTTTAGCTATGAATGCAATGCGAAAACTATAATGATTGTTTCGTTTTAAAATTGCACATGGCAAGAACGAGTAATACAGTACATAATTTAGCGGTTTTTTGTCATTTAAAATGAATTTCATATTAAGATGTGCTGGAGACAGTAGTGGTGGACCTATTTACTACTACCCATTCTGGGAAACATGGTTTCTTGATATCTACATGAATTTGGCATGAATTGAAGATTATAGATCATATCTTATTTTGCAAGGTAAGTATGCTTGTAGTCGCGTCGACTTTTAGGTTCTGCTAATGTACCTATACCTATGCAATTATCAGCAGACCACACTTCTTTTTAAATCTTCACGGTCGCAACTTTTTAACGAGAAAAACTTGAACATGAACAACACATAGCTCTACGTTCCAAATGACAACTTTCTGTTGAAAAAGGAAACGAATCGCTTGAAACGTTCCTTATCCTTTCATCTGTGGCGTATTCTCAACAAACAACCACTTTTGTATGAAAGGCGACGAGGATGATGATAATGCCGATGAAACTTAATTTTTCCTCTCTTTTCAGTGAAAAAGTACTTTGATAAAAAAAACTTGTACAATGAATAGTATTGGGTTGCCACTCCGTTCACATATACAAATATTAATATTAGGCATTCTTTTTATGTACAAGTTGTTGTTATTGTACAGTTGGAACAGTGGCTGCATTTTGGATGTTAGGAGAAAAAAAGAGTAAACTGAAAAAGGATTTATTTTATTACCTAAAAATGGGCGGCTTTATGCATTTGTGTTGGCAATTCTGCGGGAGAGAGTTGTTGCAATTAACAGTGATTTTGAGTTAGTTATGTGGCGACAGGAATCCCACAATTTGTATTTCTTTGTAAAAAAATGTTATTAATGTAAAACATGATGTGATGTAACTATACAATATATTTTCATGATAACGATGATCATAATACTGATGCGTCGCGTCTAGTCTGGATTCTCTGGAGGAAAAGCAGAAAGGTAAGCCCACATTTATATTTATGGATAACTTTTTTCAACAAAAAAAGTTTCGACCAAAAGAATCTTTTCAATTTTTGGCCGGCACCAGTTTAAATGCTATTATACTTGGTCTCTTTTGAATGTATGAATAAGAGTTTAACTTTTCAGTCATTTTTATGAAGAAACCAATAAAAAATTTATGCATTGTTTGTTCTTAAAATTTCGACCTTTATTTCAATATAGTCGAAAATTAGTGTACCTTGAGGATATATGAAAGTCATGCTTAACTAATTAACCAAGAAGGTGGTTTTAATGTTTCCTCTAAATCATGTGGAATGAAATCGTTGATTATTATTACGGACGAAGAATGCAAAGAATTTTAACAGTTGTTCTGGAGTATTGTTCGTGCCCCAAAATAAAAATACATTTTCATTAGTAACTTAAATGGAGTTCTATAGTGAAAAATTTATTTAGTCTTTAGTAATATATAGTATAGTAACACTTTATTGCAATGCTAATCAAAGTTGGTCCCAAAACTAATTACGCATTGAACTGTCGTACTTTTTGCTGTCTTCCTGTTAAGAATATGAGTCAACTTTATATGTAAGTTTATTTTAATAATAAACCTTGCAACCAATTGAAGGCCCATTTAGGCTTGAATTTTGGGCCTAATTTTGCACGCAATCATAATATTCAAGTAATTGACGTGTGCACTGCATTGGAGGAAGAAGCATTCTAATGATCCAAGACCAGCGTCTTTATTACACTGTTGCCTCTCAAACTAAGGCTATTTGTTTGTTAATGAAATGTGATGTGCTCGTAGAGAACAGCGAGCGCGTATGGTTCTTCTTGGAGGAAACAGTGACTCCATTATAATGTGAGTGCATATAAATTGCTTGCATGGATAAAAATGTATATTATATGTCGTGACTCTATCGATTACGTCTCCACGGAGCGGAGTAGTCGCCGCCATGCCGGGACCGGAATTATATAAGATGATTGCAAACCACGCGGACTGCTGACTGGTATGGATAGCGCTGCTGCTGCCTATAATGCTCCATATGCCATCGTTATATATAACAACCTTCCAGAAATACCTATAAGCCCAAGCCAAACAATAATAATAGCAAGCCAAAAAAAGTGAGGCAAACACCCTGGTGAATAATTTCATCCATTCAATCCATCCCCCATTTTCATGTCTCCAGTGTCTGCCATTCCTCTTCAGACATCTTATATTTTATTTACTTTACTTACACATATCATCTCATCATGCTAATCGAGTGCTTTTGGGTGCACATAAAAGCCAACGATTGACGATAATGGGTTGAGTGACTGGATAAGACAAAAGAATATATTACGGTCATGATGACTGGAATGCATACGTAAATGGATGAGAGAATCGAGTAAAAGCACTCACTTTTTTAATTTTCATAGCATAAATAAATAAATAACATGATGAGCCTATGAACACTTCCTGCTAAGCAAATAATAAGTTGATAAATGAGTCAAGTAATTACGGAACGATGGACTTGAGAAAAACAATAAAAATTTGTTTAAAGTAATCACCCACCCACGGAACCTAATGATAGCTAATGTTTTGCCTTTTATCATACTCGATTTCCCATCCTACATCATTTGTTCCACTCCCGACTCATAAAAATCTTCAATATCCTTACCAAATGCCATTATAAACGTCATGTAAAATGAGCGACAGAGCTGCATGGAGTACGGAGAGGGAGGGAGAATATGATCAGTAGCTGGAGGGGGAAGACACACTTAACTAGCAAGTCAGCAGGATGTCGACATGATTTTAAGCTAGAGGACGTACTTTCAACAGACGGACGCCAGGAAAGAAAGCGAACAAAGTCTGTGAAGATGAAATATATGCATGTGATATCCATGTATTAAAGAGAGACTTCTCCATCAAATCAAACACTAGCAATCAAGTAATGCATCAATCTAACTGGAAAGTATTGTACAGAGATCTACACAAAATGTACATTTTATACCAAAGTGGCTTGTAACTATAATCATTCACTGTGCAGTTAACATAACACCGCGATGGGGGTAATAGTAATAAAAAACCAAACTCAGTAAATGAGAGCAGCAAAATCATCATGATCATCATCATGATCTGGAAATCTGGAGACATATACACTCCAGCTGACAACGCAATGTAGGTTTTTTCTCCATTTTACTTAAATGTATAACAGTCATCATCGCATCGTCGTGGCACAAACAAAACACCATATCGTACACAAAAGAGTAAATAGCAGATGCAGAGATACACAATAGAAGTTTGGGGAGAAACGATATAATATTGAGACAAACATCGCATCATCATCCACTATAAGTAGACTAGGTAAAGCCAAAGTTGTTGCAATACACGGAGTCGTTGAGTCCGGCCTCAAGAACATAATACTTATGTCAGAGAGAAGAGACTGAAGAGAGTTGCCTGAGAAAATGCTCTTCTTCTACTTCTCCTTTTACACATTTACCAAAAACTCTCATCTTTCTTGGCCAGACTAGGGAGAGCAAGAAGAGCAGAAGCCTGGCACCATCAACAATGAACAGACAACGAGTCGACGAGAGAGAGAGAGATGAGATAATACATTTTCATATGTTTTATCCAAAGAAGAGTAGCCAGGCTAGGCACTAGGCAGGCAGGACGTACTTTACGTCGTGGTGGCTTGAAGTAATACGCAAACGGGAAAGAAAAAATAGTCGGTTTTGCCATTGACTTGTTCGTATAACTTTTTGGCGGCTCCTTGTCGCCATCGTGGTTCTTTCTCATATCATATATTACGAAAGATGAGATTTTTGCTTGAAAAAAAAAACTTCTCATGTCCACATAATAATCCATGCTCGATTACAGGCTTGCCTTTTTTGAAAATGGTTGTAACAATCAAAATCTGGCTCTGGTGGGGCCACGGTGACTGGCCACTGGTCGATTACAACAACACAGCGACATTATTCATTGTTGTTGCTAGAAGGCTTATTAGATAACCAGCTCAAGATTATTTGGGCAGTAATCATAACAAGCGTAAGCATCATGTATATAAGAAGAGCGGATTGTGGAATGTAATCATAATGGGGTGCTACCATCATCATATCACCCCCATCACCTTCCTGGCGCTACATTATCCAACCACCAACGCTATGCAGACTTGCATAAAAATGGAAAATTTATGCAACACAGGATTTACTTGTTTTCTTGGGATTGTATCATTTAAAATAAAGTTTAAGCACTAGCTAACGGCGTCGAAAAACTTTTCAGACTTGAAATCATCAACGTAAATAGCATCACCCCATCTTGATAATCTTTTTTTGGCCAGGTATACTTTCTTCCTGTGATATATAATCTGTAACGTCATTCCTACATCTACATCTTATGGACTGAACTGTAAGGTTATGGCTCAGTTACTTAGAAAATTGCAATTTAAGAGAGACTGAAACGAAACATTTAAAATTATTGTTAATTTAAGGGCAATGATGATTAAGCATTGATATTCGATATTTTGATATGCTAAGAAATAAACTTTTATCAATTTCAAGGTTTTAAGTTTTCTAAATAAAGATATGAGAGCAGGTACATTTATTAAAATTTTCCAATGAACTAAAGTCTAGGGTTTCGGCCAATTTCAAAATTCACAAAGTATAATATTTTCAACTAATATTGCAATGTGCGGATAAGTATAATAACAAATGAAAAAGTGGAATATTAATATGTATGTAGCTTATTTTTATCCTTAAACAAAGGCATAAAGCCCGAATATATAATACTTTCAATTCAATTTCAACACGATTTCGATTAATAAATTTTCGTTCATCATTTATGTTACATTATATACAACTTCATTAGAAACATTGGTGAATTGATCTTATTGTTATTCCAGCCCCAATTCACTTGCTGTTAATGGGTGCATGATCACGTTTTCCAGTGAAATACAAAAAAAGTGAATTTAAAGCATTCTTATTTTTTGAAAAAATATTGAGATGACTGACAATTTCAGAAGTTATATATTTTCTATCACATCACAAAATTTGAATACCGCGACAAATTAAGATCATCATAATAATTAGAAAAATTTGTTTGTAAACGAAAATAAAAAGTTATCTCGTTACATTTTCGCCCCAAAATGATGTTGATAATGATGGGAGAATAGTCAACGTTCCACATCTCCAACCATTTAAGAAACGAGGGCGTGATTTCCTTTTTTGGCAGCAATTGGAAGTTTATCGCCTTGAAGAAACGGGTTGCTTTCCTATCAGCAGAAAAGTACATTTATAAGTTAGTTGGAAGTTATGAGAAATATATATAAAAGAGTGTATAAAGAGAAGGAAAACAAGGAAATTGAGACTTTTTGCATCAATAAATTCGACTGACAAAATATATGGCAGGGTATGAATTACACTATGCTCTGTCAGTCACAATCATGGAGTTTTAGTATTAGCTAAAAACTATGCTTAAATTTGTAAAAAGTATTTACTTGAGAAAATAAATCATTATTTATGGCAATAATAATTACAACTAATTTGATTACGACCATTTGCCATACATTAAATTATCCATAATCAATTTACTCGCGATCGATTGCCGAACTTCGGCATATTTTTTATTTAACAAGATTAGTAGAGAAAATTGCATTTTATGATAATTTTAGAGGGATCAAGTTTACTAGTCAGTAAGGATTATTATGATTACTCAAACGAACCGGTCTAGCTCCTGCTTCGTTTACAGCAGCGGCGGCTTCCTTGGCCATGGTATTAAGTCGGCTCAGACGATCTTCATGAGACTGCTCACGGAAAGGGTAAAAGAACATAAATAAACAATAACGCACCATGTTAATACCACAATACATCAAATTTCGTTTCAAGAAATGGTGAAAGCATTTCGATGGTTGAAGCAGATCACGAAAAATTGTTTCATTCTGTAGCAGTTTCTATATGATAAGTTTGACTTTATAAGGTACATAACACTTCACTTCATATCATATCATAAAATCAGAATCTATTGTTACAGACTTTTTGTTTTTGATAAAACTGACACGCATGCTCATGTTTCTAATTTCAGTGAGCCAAAACAATAGAACTGATTGTTAATGAAGCCATTTTTTGTAACAGTAAGACTGGAATATTTGTTACTGTGTTGGATGTGAACTTCATATTTTATGGCGTGTCGTGTCTATAAAAAATTCTCAGAAATTACTCTCTTATTTTGAGGTTTGTTATTCATTACTACAGTTATCTAAGTATTTTAATGCTATGCGAATGACTCACTCGTAAAATATTTATTTGATTTGAAATTCATCTATAACGACTGCGACTGTATATGTAACCATCAATCAAATTTAAAATGAGCTGCCATTGGTCAACATTTCACTCACGAGAGAAAACGTCAAAAGGCAGTCTCGACAGTAGACGGCAGTAACGGAAAATAATTGGGCATAACAATAGCAAACCGGATAGTTGGATTACAGACAATGGTTTGTGCCTTGCCAAGTTCGCAAATTGTGTAAAGAATCAAGTTATTTAAAAAATAAATAAAAAATCACTCCGCTATTTCTCTCTCCTAAATACACAACACACATTGCATATCTTCTTCACCAAAGAATTCCATAGCCATAAACATGTCGTCCAACGATTCAATTTGAAGGCACAAGTTCCAAGAAAAAAAAGGTACTGGTTTTTAGTGATCTTCATCTGTACCTTTCTTCTTAGATTTCAGTAAGATTGTAAAAATGTATGCCGTCATAAAATATGCACTTCAAATGAACATTGATTGCTTGTACCATGACCGTGGTCATTAGTAAATGAAATCATACATAAATTCAAAACTATTGTTCACTCACTTGTAGAAACACTAATTGTACGAAACGTGCCATACTCAACCACTTATGCGTTATAATTATATCGTGTAAAGTCAAAATATGTTGGTCTCATTTACTTTTCATTTCTTTTGAAGACGCATTTCTCCTCATCAAAATATTCTTATTTCTTTACAACTTCTTAGAAATGTTTTCAAGTTTAGCTGACCGAAGATGCATTTCAGTTAATAGACATACCTTTTTGTTGTAGAACTTTTTGGCAACAAGACTTTTATGCTGGCCTTCAACCTGAAAAGAATGTAAGCAAAGGTAAAACGTAGACACACTTAAAAGTGATAAGGCACACGCCTACAGGCACGGACTGAATTCCTAACATTTCTTTAAAAACCAATTAAGGCAATATAAAAAACTTTAAATTAACAAAACGTACTTGTAAGTCAGAAAGAAGTTGCTGCCCAGAGAAATCCAGCTCTTCATCAGCGTCACTCAGCATTGGACAATCAAACATGTGCTCCGTGTCACACTATAAAAATATAATCAATGGTAATATATACATTAATTGCAATTACAAGGAAACATTAAATAAAAATATTTGGCAATCGAACAAATTTTATGATAGCTTTAAGAAATAAATGACAGCCTTCCAACGCCAGGTTTTACGCGATAGGAAAGTGGATATTGCCTTTCCCAGATAAAATATTTGCTACTAGGTGCTAAGACTATTAGGTGCAAGCCACAGCTAGTTAATGTCTATGCTGGTTCGGGCTCTATTGTACCAACACTTTCTCTGATAAGCCTTAAATAAGCAAGCTAATTTATATGGTCCTATGGTCACCAAATCGATTTACTCAAATCAAATTTAGGTTAATAAAAGTCTTTTTAACACTGCAGTATTGGCTAAAGTTTAATAGATAAATGGCCCGTATAGAAATACATGGTTTCGAAAAGTTGCTGTTGACATTTTCCAACCTTTTTGTTCCCAGTCCGTTTTAAACGCCGAAATTTTGGCATTTTCGTTCGAGTCAAAATAATATATCTTTACATGAGTTGGGTCAACAAAATCTCATCAAACTTTCACATTCGAATGAGTACTATATTTACCTGGATCCTCTGATTAAGATAAAGTTTCAGATTAGTTACTTAAACGATTTTAGATGATATTGGGATTCTGGTTTAAGAATTTTTTGTACATTTGGTAATTTTCAAGTTGTACAAATTCTAAATTCATTGAAATCCAGTTTAAATCGAACTTTTTTATACATTAATTTGGCAATTAGGCATGAACATAGCTGGCAATTAATTATGCACTTAAAAATTATTAAAAATAAGTTATATGTACAACAGTTAGCAATGATTGTCAGTCACTCACCATACAGTCTTGAGAAGCTTGGTAAGCCCGGCTAAAAGCTGCTGTATTTTCGAATGAATGGGATTCGATGCAACCATCTTCCGCAGTGTAGTCGACCTATAAACGACATTTGAAAAATATTTTTGTTGTAGCCCTTGTTGTTGTTTGTTGTTGTAAATTGTAGGTATTTTTTAATACGAATTTATTCCTACAATAAGCATGAGTAACTTACTGGGCATGGATTTGGGGGATTGCAATAGGCTGGAAGCACAGCATCTGATTTAACCTCTGAAGGAATTTTTTGCCCTTTTACTTTCAATGTTGATTCTCCAGTTCCTCCTATGATATTTTTAATAATGTGTAATGGTTTGATTTTAATGTGCATAATTAAATTTACTTCACTTTTCACTTGACTAAGTTATTAGATAATTAAGGATAATATTTGTTACGTTACCGGACATGAACTTGTGTCCAAATAGGCTGCTATGTTGTAGGTACTCTTGATCCCGATTAGAAACGTGACCACCAGACGGTCCAAGAAGTAAGTCATAGTCACCCGCATCCATAAATTCAGCATCTTTTGTGGACCTTCCGGGAAGAAATAGTCCAGGAACAGGGCCAAAATCGTCCATTCTGCATAAAAAAAATCACTCATGAATAAAATTGCTTATTTATATTTCTTTTTTATATAAATTTTATAAATTACTTATTTCCTGAAAAGTCAAGGAATGTTCCTTCATTGTCCATGTCTCTATTGATTCGTTCCATCACATCTTGGAGAATGGATGATCCCTTTTGATACCCATGAGATTCGGGCTAAATTTCAAATTATAATTACTTCACAATCTTTTGAACACAAGACGGAATAATAAAGGTAATTGTTTGAAATAGTAATGTTAATTTACCTCACGAAGGGGCGCATATCCATAGGCAAGAGTGGCAAACCCAATCAAAAATACACCGATTCTTTCCATGATGATAGGTTTTCTTGTATTTCAATGTTCACAGCAGATAAAAATGCTAATTATTACTACTACCGAATTGATTACTTTTATTTTGTAGTCCTATTAATTAAATTATTTATCTCTATTGCTAACTTTGTATTTTAAGTTTTTTGCTGAAGAACAAATCTCTAACTAAAAGAAACCTGTTCTTGCACTTTCCCTGCTGCTGTATTGATTTCTCACAACTCTACTTTTCTCGTTTTTGCGTGGGTAGACAGCTAACATCATTTGGTGAAATCACTGGATCAATATTGCTTTCTCTTATTTGCCCTTCTAGTAACATTGTACGTACGTAACAAGTTTGCAAGGATTCGGCCAGAGTCGAGCATATACGGCAAGTAGTAACGGTGAAAAAGGCGAACGGCTGGGGATAAATGACATCTGGTACAAAATGTATAAGTGAAAGTCTTGCGTGGATACGTTTCGAGATATCCCAGAAGACGGCGGGCTGGACATATGGGTTTACACTACAGACGTCATGTTCGGGACATTCATGTTATATTATGCAGTAAAAATGCACTGGTTGTGACTGAGACGCAATTTATGTTGTGATAACATACATCATGAAAGTCTACTAAACAATTATTTAGTGATCAAGTATAGAAATAAATAAAATTAAGCAATTTTCAAGATTCGCAATGGTGGATATATAAAAACTATAAAATAGCATTTACATTAATTTATGTACGACATACGCCAACGAATCAAATTTCTCATTGGCTTTCTAAGAGCTTGGAGAAAAACTAATGGTTGTGGAACGAGACGTCATTTGATATGACCTTGCTCATGTTTTTACCATCACGTTTTCACCGACTTGACTTGTTTTTATTTATGTTATTTTAAGCAACTTCCGCTAATGCTATTATTGATAAAAGCGTGACATTACTAGCAATTTCTGTTTGTTTCGGTTATATCTTAATAAAATGTCTATTGTTATAGATTATAAGTGGTTTAGTATATTTATAATAAAGATTAAGATATCACGTAGTAATAATCATGTCATCATGTTTAAGTCACATGATTGTATTTAAACTTTCTACATGTAAATAAATATTAGGTGTTCAAAAATAGCTTTAAAACAGTTCGCAACATATGCGCATTATTTATATCAGCATTGTACACGCAATACTAAGAATAGAAAAATGATTGCTCGTATACTCATCACTGTGTATATTAAATTTCAGCACTCGATTTATCAGGTTTATCAGATTAATAAAAATATTAATGTACTTTTATACTTTTATACAGAATTCCAGAGATATGAGCGGAATGCTTTTGAAGAAAATAATTGCTTCCGCCTACAACCCAAAAAATTTGAGTGGAGAAATGTTACGGAAATTGTTTGTCTTTTCTAATCTTCCAATCACAAAACTTGTTCTTCGTGTGCCTACGCTACTAAAAGAACTCAATTTTATGTATACAGTATATGTAGATTCCAATGATTTGTTAAATAAGGTGTAGCTTTTGCAAAGAATATCTGAGCGAGGTAAAAAAATACAAATGAAGTGGTTTATCCCTGATCAAAATGGAATTGTCATTTTTACCGGATGAAAGAATTTCTTTTGTCAAGACCTACTTATTTCGGTTTCCGCTTTAACGTCGTAAGTTTTGCCATGTAAAAAGAATGAGAACAACTTTCACCATTTTCCTATTTATGACTTATTTGTATTTTATAGGCATATATAAGAAAATGTATTTCTTTGCTTCATAAGTAAGTAAGAAAAGGCCCAACATTTTCATACATGAGTGTACATACATTTTGTGCACTGCACAAAGAATATTACGCTTATTACCAACTTAAACTTATATATATACAAAATATATTTACAATTTGTATGTACCTATTATGTGCACATGTTCTCGTTAAGATTCTACAATAATATAAGCATAATTTCTTGAGAAGAGGTGCAAGAATACTAAAAATGTATGTCGTTGAAAAGTTTCTTATGGCTTTATTTAGTGGAAGGCAACGTAACTCTTTTGGTGTGGTGCAAGTAACAAAAAAGTATGTGTATATTTTTCATACAAAATCATACATAATCATGGCATGTGTATATAGTCATCCGTTCTTGTACAATAAAGTAATACAGAGGGAAGATGTTTTATGCTTGTGTAATATTCTCGGTAAAAGTAGTCAAACTAAACGATTATTTCTTTGTAAGAATAATAAGTACGAATTTTTTTTATACTGTATGGTATGAAAAGTCTGCGTAAACGGAGCAGGTTTGCATCGCCACCGTAGACTTTTGGTCCCAATAATATTATCACGCGTTATGTACATTTTTGTGGTATAAAGGGCTCCACGTGGGCGAGTAGAAAATCAATATGCGTTGTGTGGGAGGAAAAACTATTATTTTCCTACATCCAACCCTGTGCACGACATTGGAAAGCAAAAAAATATCACTGAAATGTTTGGCCCGTTCGCATCGCAATCTTACTCACGCTCTATAAGTTGGTTTGGGTCATTTATCTTGAGATATATGTCATGCATCTATCTATGATTTAAAGAAGGCAAAAGTCATGTTCACCAAAATCCTTCCAAGACCTTTTTTCTCCTGAATTGCTCCATCACGAAATGTACAAGCGAACTTTGATGTAAACATGCCAGTTTACGGGACATGCAGAGGTAATGCTATTCATCGTGTTTGTCCGAAAGATAAATTATTCTTTGGCATTGATTCCTTTACCGAGCATACATTGGAATTTTCACGTCACTTTTGCTGTACTTACAAATGTTCCACATAGTTCTGATTTTAACAGATTCCGCTCGCAAAACTCAGCTAATTTACTTACCAGTGTTTTGACTGAATAAATTTCAAAAACATTGACACGACAGATTTGACTAAAGGTGCTTGAACTGACAAGAACATGATGTATGGAAACAAACGTACGTGTTGACGGGAAGGAAATTTTTCGAAATCGCAAGAAAAATCGAAATATTTATAGAATTTCGCAGGATATACTTCCTGTCCTGCATTCTAGGCTTACTATATACACAGAAAAGGTAAACAACTTTAGAGGGGTCGGGATTGTTTTTGTAAAATTTGTAAACATTTTCGAAAGTTCAATAACATTTTTGCAGATAACCAAGTCTTCCGAGTCTAATGAGATGGAGATTATTTGTCTTCTATGTATGCTGTCAGGTACGAGATAATTTTTAGTAACATGATACGGACTGAATGTGGGAAGGTGAAAGTCTACATGTTGCAATTCACACTTTTAGTTCGTTTCACGTTTCCTTTCTTTCAACTTCCAACTATCACCATTTATTTAAATTGCATGCGAAAGGTTCCTTCACTTTTTCTCCGGAATTTTTACTGTCATTTAAAAGTAATAACGCATAACGAAGATTCATATGAATGGAAGACATCCTTTTTGATTTCGTTGCCATTTTGTTACATTTGTTTAGAAAAAGCCAGCATGTATTGTACATAACATAGCATGCATAGCCAGCACACAAATGGTAGACTTTTTATTATTATGAGAATCAATCCGGAGAAAGCAAATAAGCTTTCAGAGATAAATATTAATGAACTTGTCAATACAACTGACTAACATTTTCATCAAGAATAGTTTCATGTCTGCTTAATTTGGCAAGCTGGAGTTCAGCTCAGTTCATTTTGTGGGGCTTCAACACTTCAAGGTCTCTGCCTTAACACAACAACATCATTTCCGATTTCCTTTGGATTTATCCGAATTTATTCATTTACCTCTTCTTCGTTGACATTTTCATATGCAATGTCAACTACAAGGTGGAAGCCATGAAGGTGTTATACCCATGTACACAGCCAGGTGATAAAAGACTTTACAAGAAGTACAAAACACAATTCAATGTTGGCTGTACAGTTACAGTATGTGCATATGTACACTGTATGGGAATACGAAAACCTCATTACGTTAGGTCAAGGAAAAGACAACAATGAGCATAACTAACCCCGTCACATAATTGCACATTTTTAGTGTAATACTATTTGGCAAGCACATGTTGACATTCCCTACATTTGTTTAACACAATAATAACTCACCCACCGCAATAGTATAGTATGTAATAGAAACAGTCAGAGACTTGTATTTTTACAAAAAATACTTCCTATAAAACCCTACAAATAACCTTGGGTAACTTTCTCATTATGAGGTTACACTAGTGGCCCACATTTTAGCAAATTAGCGACACTACAATTATTTTGTTAATAAACTTTTCAAAAAGCAGATGCATTTTTTCACATGTAACCTTTTTTGTAACAACGGTTTGGCATCAACTTGACAATTTGTACATAATGCTGCTTATGTGCAGAATTTTTATTGTCATACGAAAGTCGGTGTCAATACAACATCAAGTTTTAAAGTATGTATTTGTTTTGTTCGTTAAATCCCCATAAAAGGTTTGCCAAAGTGCTTTCATTCCGCATCCAAAACCGCGATCAGAAACCACGTATTCTGCAGATTTTTCATCTTATGTCGCATACCATCACATACAAACTTGGAATTTGAACCCCAATGAATGCAGAAATTTTAATGTTGTATGCATGCTCTATTTTGGCCTTATGTGAAATGACATGGTAAACATAAAATATTCTGGTCGACTGGTGAAATCAGTGTTGACAAAAGCAGTGCTTCTACTCCACTTTGCTGATTTTCTTGCTGGCTTTTTGTATTGTGCTTGATGCTTTCACTTTCCTCCCTATAGTGAAAGCAGAGACTACAAAAGTTATGTGACTTAACTTTAAAATGTATAATTTCACCATTGCACTTACATATGTATGCATACAAAGGGTCTTGCATATCATCAGTAGTGCCAGCATCTTTATGTGTGTCGTTTACCAGTTGAGAGTCGCCCACGCACTGTGCTTTTTATTACATTCTAGTTTGTATGTTTCTCAGGACTCTGGGTAAACTGTCCCGGAACTAGAGAATTATGGAAGCGAATTGCCAATTCATCGTAATACACGCCTTCTTGCAACTGACACGCTTGTTTGTTTAATGATGTACCAATGCAGTATTTACTACACGACAGACTTTTGAATTTGAGATGAGATAACGGCGTGCGAGGAAGGTGAATGATCTTTCAAATGCTCTTAAAATCCTTACAATTAATTTTTTAACGAAAAAAAAAATACATTCGCCCATTAAATAATATGCGTTGTGGGTGTATTTTTTAAAAACAAAAGTGTAATCAATCACCAAAAAGGGTACGACATTTAGTACACATCTAGCATCATTGTTCTACTTTCCGCTAATCCATTCAGTAGAATCACTAGTCTGACGATAAAAGTGTGCTCGCGTAAAGAGCGACACTACGCTGCTCTTGGAAGAGCTATTGAGATGTGGGCTCGTTACATCCATACAATTATCACTAGACTAGAGCTTTACAATAAGCTCGGCATTTGTTCGAGTTTAACTAATGGTTGTGAGCAGTGACTTAGGACACACCTTTATTCATTTCATACTACATACATATATGTGCGTTCAGGGAAAATGTATCATTATTTTCGTTTTACGGATGTAGCCATATAGCAAGTTTGTGTGCAGTATTGATAGAATTCGCAAATGGCTTTTGGCGAAACGAAATGAATGAAACCTAAGAATCATCAAAACTGATTCTTGGAAAGACCAGCCAAGCCAGGCAAAAACTGTTTTATATAAGGTAATAATGGATAAAGCGATATTTTATAATACATATGATTTTCATTCTTTACAAGAATAACCCCTCATTTTGCCACCGATCTTTTACTAGAAATTTGGTGGGAGTGGATGTGGGAAGAATCCATCAGAACCTAAATGGTCAGAGGAGGATGATTTGTCACCATGTGGGTGAGAAGGAATTGATGTGTTCTAAGGAAAAGGTGTCCATCCGATACTGATACCAAGAAAAACAGCCGCAGAAATCGTGTCGGATACAGAAATAAATTTATATTCAACAGCAGTAGATGCTCTTGTATTGTATATGCGATATAATTTTGCTCACTTAAAAAGTATCAGGTCGACTTCTGTCGTTGTCGTTTTCAAACTAAAGCTCAGTTCTGAGTAAATCTCAGCAATAATCACTGCGTAGTTGTGAAAATGGAAATGATGAAATGCTTAATTGAATAAACTATAAACTATACTAGCTGGAAACCATATACGCAACATGGCCATGGTAGTCCCAGTTGTCCTCCTATTCTGTCGTAATTTCCATACGGTTTTAGGTAGTTTTTCAAAAAAACAAAAATAAGTCACTCAGACGAGCGGACAACACATTAAGGCCTTTTCTACGCGGCAATGTCATTTATACATATGCCCAGAGCACTTGTGCGCTATATTGTGGTGAATATGCTTCTAGTGAACTTCTATTTTTGTATTTTGATTTTTAGAGTGTACTCCCTTCCTAACGACATCCTTGTTCGACCATTATCATCTTCATTATTGTTGTTTCGTTTTCTTTTCAACTTCAAATACATGAAAGGGTTGAAATGAAAGCAGTACAAAAACTTATCAACAAACCGACTTTAAATGCCTAAACATATTTTCCCCACCTTCGAAACTACTACACTACGATTCCAAAAGAAATCGCAACAGTCAACTGAAAGAACCAGAGTGGTTTTCGGCTAAATGAAATCTCTTGAGTTTTTCTGACGTAAATGGAAAAGGATGCCATAACTAATAAAATAAATGTGAATTGAAGAATCGTCGAGCATACGTAAGTATGTATGTTTTATTTTCTATGAACTACCATTTCGCACGAAAAGATTGTATTAGTACAGAAGAATTTTAGTACTTTTACGTGGAATATTATGCTTTAAAATAAGTAGTCAACTTGTATGCATGAACTTTTTCATTACTCTGTATGGTTTTAATCAAGGGGAAAATTATTCTTTTCTCTTGAAGGATTCATTTCAACATACCGTAGTATATGCATCATTATATTTTTCTTTGACATTTAGTTATAACCACTGTAATATTGTTACAATAACATAATATACATAACTTTAATCCAGAAATTATGACAAAAAGAGCATACTTTTATCCATGCTTTATGCTACAACTGTATTTTTTTCATGGTGAAAAGAATGCGGTTGGGGGGAAAAGCTAATTTTAGAGTCAACACCCAAACTTGTTTTTGTTGGTTCTAAAAATAATTTTTATATGAAAGGGAAACAATAAAATGACATGCTGTTGTACTCTATACTTTCTTTTAAATTAACAGTATACCACACAAACAGCATGTTTTTCATCCAAATAAAAGCGTTTTTTGGGGGGGGGGACTGGGAAATTATTGCCTATAATAAGCATACTATACATCATATTTTTATCGCCCCGAAAATTGTGTATGCGTTTATTTACGGATGTCTGATAAGATTTACATTTGCCACTATACATTATAAAAAAGTTACCCACATATATGGCCTAATATACTGAAAACTTGTCATTTAGTGAAATATGTTTTTCTCAAGTTAACAAGAAAAGGAAAAAAATAAAGATTTTCAGGGTTGAATTTGGCTTTTTAGCAAAGTTTTGTGCATGGTAAATTAGAAGCGTGAATGTTATTTACGTAAAGGATCAGAACCAGCAGCATGGCAAAACCCTTATGGGGAACCCACCATTAATACTTGTTCCTTGCATTCATTCCCTTGATCCTGCTTCTCACTAAAAATATTAAAATGAAATGAATTTCTATTTTTACCTATCCTCTTTCTCTCTCAGGGATTCTATTTTTGTCACACATGTAGGTATTAGATATTGATGTTGATGTATGCATATACGTATCTTTTCAAAAAAATACAAAGGTTTTGGTACTACAGGAAATCGTTCGTTCCTAATATTAGTATTCCCACAATGCACACTGACAAAGAGGAAAAAGTAGAACAAACGCTGAGGGTAATGGTAGCAATGGCAGTTAGAAGAACGAAATTGTGTGTATACGATCAAATTAAGAAGTGGTTTATAGTTTGGTATTCTTCTTAAGGCATACATTCTTGAGTTCCAGTGGTGGCAAACTAAATGGCTTCACTCCACTAGTGATCACTCCTGGAGAAGATTGGAACATATGGCTAAGTTTGGCTCGCATTGATCTAAAAATAGATCGAGGACTACTGTGGGTTGGATACTAATCATGATGGAATATGTTGCAAGCAAGGCAGATATCAAGATATGACGACGAGAATGAAAATGATCAGAATACTTCACCATATTTCACAACGAAAGGGCTGGATTTCAAGAAAGGAAGCAGATTGTACTGTATTGGCTTTTAATATAGCATTAAGTTGGTATGATGAGGAGATTAATGGTCTGGTTATCGTTTGTGTTCTAAACCGACAATATTCAAAAGTAGATGTTGGTAAGAAAAGCAAATAATAAAGGTCGAAATAAATATGACAATTTGGGTAAAGATGCTCCACTAATTTAAAAAAGAGTTATGATGCCATTTTGTCTCTTGGTCGTGAAATTAAAAACAGCTAAGTTAAGGGGTAATCTGAATCATTTTAGCGATCTTTAAAATTTCACCAAACCACTGAATATCTGCGAATATCTGATAGGCTAGATAACTGATGTGATAGATTTTAGGGCAGCACAAAGCATTTGTGAAACTAGAATTGAAATAAAGAAATCGTTTCATAAGAAGTTCACTAAAATCATACAAGTCGTTAATGATTCAATATTTAACCAATTTCCAAGTACGCACGAAAGTTTTTTGTCTTTCGTACTCTTTGCTCAAGTTCTTGTTGTACTTTATGCGATCTTTTATACCTCAGTTTGGCTTACTCTTTTTGGCAAATGAGTAGCTTTATATATTGCGAATCAAAAGTCTTTACTCTTCACATTTGACGTTTAATTGATCAAATTGGCCTGATTGCGTCCGGTATTATTATTAGATTGGAAGCGTGCTAAACCAAATGCCATGGTGTAACACAAATGCATGAACAATGGATGTAACAAAAGAAAAATCCGAACTCACGATTCTATAAATATAATAGACACCATCAGAGGTAAACTTGTGACGCAAGTCTAAACACAGAACGAAACAAAATATGACTAGAAAAATAATGGATTGAAGTACTGTGAATGATTCTTAGAGATCCAGGAATAGCTTGAACAATTTATTTTATTTTTTCAGTAATATAATTTTCGGTACAATTTTCTTTTGTATTTAATTGGATGTGTCAGTACGAGACCCACACATGTACATATATCGTTATTCGTACTGCCTAGACATTTCATACATTTTATTTCAGGGAAAAAGACGCTAAAATTTGATACGAGAACCGAAATTTTCGAGTTTGTTTGTTTAGTGTAATAAGCATCTCTGCCTATGGAAATTTTCATCTATATGTATGTAGCTTTTTACCACATGGGCAAATGTGAAATATTTTACTTTCGAGATATTATGTTATATATGGCTGTAATAAGAGGAGAATAATTCACTAAACTTTAAATCTGTACATTCGTGAAGCGTGTATACATAATGTAATAGAAAACTTACATATATACATAGCAAAGTGTAACTCCATGAAATCGAACAATCAAAAAGTTATTTTTCGTTTTGTAGACACGCCACTTTACGTTACTATCTTGACGAATTCGTCTCCAATCAAGTAGTATTCTTATTTTTGAAATATACTAAATTGGGACGGAAGACATATGCTTTGTATTGTAAAGTGAGCGATTTTTTTATTTTGTAAATACATTCACTTCGAACAATCAACCAAATTTTACTTTCTATGTCGAGTATCCTACAATTCAATAAAAGCATTTCAGAAAATTAAATTTTCTCTTTATGATAAAGAATTTTCCCCTCTGTCATTATCAATTATCTTGTTTCTGCTTCTTGAATACGTCCGTTTGCAAGCTGTTTAGTTACTTGCTGAATTCACATAAAATTCGATGTATGCAATGTGTGCCTCGTAGTTTTACTTCTTTGTTTGATAATCTGTATGGGCAATTTGCAATGAAAGCATGCAATATGCATGAGAAGAGAAATGTATACTTGCACAATCGTAAATATGATCATTTCCAGTAAGTTCCCCAGGAAATTGGAAATGACACTTAAGCTCTCTTAGGAAATGCTTAATCGGCAGTTAAGAGGATACCACTCAATTTATATCCGCATAATAATCACAGTTCTTTTATGTACGAGTAGGGATTTTCTCCATTTATTGAATGACTTGTAGTAGAATGGGTAAACAATTTCTTCTATGAAAAATTACGTATATGGATGAGAAACAGCATAATACACGTTGACATAATATTTTGGTTCTGCGACTTACATACATTTTTCTTAGAACACCAACACTCGCGTACAAAAGATGGACTATTTTGGGTTATTGGCAAAAAACAGGCTTCTCCTCCAACGTAATAAGCTTCAATAATGTGTTTCATTTTTGCACTCAAGCAGATAATATTGTTATAAACTGTCTCGCATGAATAACCTATCGTCAGCACAAGAGCTTCTCTGTTGCTCCTCAGCACCACCAACAGTGGCGCTTACCACTTTCGGTAGAGCTGCAGAAAGAAGGACCTCACGAATTTCGTTATAAAAATGCAAAATATCTGTATATTCGTCGAGACTCGAGACCAAAATGACAATAGGTACACATACATACATACTTATCTGAGTATGCTACTTTTGAATGAAATCTCCGAATTGTACATACACATACTCCATATCTCTGTTGAGTTTTAGTTTTATGCATCATTCGCAGTTATATAATACTACCATATATATAGTAGTTGCATACATAGTTCATCCCAGTACGGAATCTCTTTAAATAGAACATTAATTTTCATATATACCACTTTCACCATTATTATAGGTGTATGTATATTGTTGTGAAACCCAAACCCAACCTCATTTTGTGTTATATGGCATTATGGTATAATTCTAAATTCCTTGAAAGTTTAATATGGAACAAGTTTTAATAGAGAAAACGACGTAAATATCTAAAACAATATCGAATCCAGCACGATATGAGTAGCTCAATGCCATTTGGCCTGAAAAAGTGAACTGCTGGAAACGATTCTATTTTTGGACGATAGTTTCCTCCCACACACGTATGCTGATGACTCTCTGCCGTCGAAGTATAATATGCGTCACAAAACTCCCGACCAGTGTCGACAGAGTAAAACGGGGACTTTACTGAAACACTAGATGTAGGAGAAAATGGGCAGCTCGTGAGAAGCCCTGGAACCCCTGGATTTCATTCAGAGAAATTTAGAGAAAGCATATCACTTTACTTGTAACCAAAAGCTTTATAAACTTTCCCCATTGTAAAGTGGTGCCTTACACCACACCACAATGCTTATATCTGATGTGGTGGCGGAGGCAATGTTGTTGGTTCACTCTTGAGTAGTATTGTTGCTTGGTTTGGCTCCGAAAAGCCAATTCTGTAAACCGTAGTATTTTCTCAGCATATTGTGATCATTGCTGGTGCCAGTTGCGTGTTAGGCACTCTTGGTGGTATGTTATGCATATACACTTACCTATAATATGTGTAGATACAAACATCATCGTATAATAATCTCTATAATAACTGTTTTCACAATTTCATAGGAATACAGTTTGAGTTGAGTTAAGGATGCCAATTCTAGGGAATATTTTTATCTATAGAGAAAAATTCCAGCTGGTGATAGAAATGCTGATGTTAAAATTTTAGGTTTCTGGTTTCTTCTTCGTTTACTTGGCCAGCTCTGGCTTTATTTCATAAGTGAACGCTGTTTCTATTCATTTTGTCCTGAGCTTGCCAGTGGTCTTACTTGATACCACGTTTCTCCTTTTTTGCGCCGAATCTTGCGTGGGCGTTGGGGAAGATTGCAAATATGTTTATTTCTGGTGATAAAGTAAATGCGGAACGCTTCTTTTTGCCTACGTATTACATGCGGTATACCATGGGTTTACAGACATGTAGTTATATACAAGCAAACTATTTCACTTTATAAAGGGCATACATATGTAATATGGTACCGTGTATATCAGAACCCTTCAAAAGTTATTGTTGTACTGAGAAAATCGTGTGAATGGATGCAATTTAGGCACTCGCTGACGCAATTCATTTAATTTGGATAATGAAATCATACAGGTCCGATTTTACGTAAATAAATAAATTGGCGAAAAGAAAAGTGCTTCAAGCTTCTCTTTGAGTTGCCAAACTTTCACTTTGAGTCATTCATGCTCCAACAGCAAATAAGAATGCAAACCCTAACCTATGGCAAACTATATTATATGGAATGTTTTCTAGACTAGGCTAGGCTCATTGTCGCATGGTGTAGCTTCTTTGCTCAATTGTATTTTTCCTTCAAACTTTAAAACATAAACAACACAAAAACATTTTTATGGAGAAAATATGTACGATAAATGCCTGCAACGAACAATATAATAATTTATCGAATTCGATTTAAATAATGTTTGACGATCTCTTGATTACATACGTGTAATTGAATCGTCAAAATTAATGAACGACCTTTACTTATTTTTATGTAATTATTGTTCCATTGACATTGACAAGCAAAAACTATTATGTTTTGTTTTTCGAAGAATTCGTCAAATATCAAATACATCAGGTGTTCCTTCAGTACACATTTTTATCATTAACAAATTGCTTTAGACTTTAGCAGCATATACAAAAAGTTAAGATCACGCCAAAGCAAATATGATTTGCTGATGATATGATATGACATTCACCTTCATTAAAAATGTGCAAATATACTTGTGCAAATGTCACAGAAAAACTGTTTCGTTTCCTGATGAAGACGAAGTAATACCATTTACATTTGTCATATGAATAATTATTTGTTTGATCTTCATTCTAGACTCAAACTAAGATATCAGTTAATGATGCATGTGTATGTCGAAGAATTCCGATACATGCAGTATTAGGTATCTACACAAACATTTTACACATAGCAGTGCCATTTTAATTCGATACTGTTGATACAAGTACAATGTTTATAATGATGACGGCGTCTTTTCTCGACGTCTGTACAAGAACCTAACACTGGTATTGTCGTCAACGTCAGTTGTTTTATAGTCTCTGTAAAACATCTTGCGTGAATCGTAATATGAGTATGACTACACTATGCTTTCTCTTCTGACATACCACATTCCGTTTGCCACTTGTAGTAAAAAATGTAAGCATTGCAAATTCCAATGCGGTCTTGGGGCAAACTATGTAAGAAGTAGAGGCAAGGCCTAAAGCATAGGAAAGTGCAAATGTTAGTCTCCACTATTATTATGGAAAGAAAGTTCGCGGAGAAATAACGTTTTGCTATACTAGGCTTATCTCGAACTCTTACTGGTGAGCGTTGGGTTTCTCTCCGAAGCAGCTTCTGGTCGGTTCACATTTGCTCCGGTACTCTTGAAGAACAACGACGTGTTTACGTACTTTTCTCTACTAAGTCTACACATAGTGTCTGATAAAGTTCAATCTCTTTGTCCTATTGCGTGGCTTTCTCTGACTTGGGGAAAACTGAGATATACAAGAAAAACTCATATACTCTGGACTAGATATATTTTGTGTTTCAGTTCGGATTATTTTTGGATCAATATACAAGGTAAGCAAAGATTTAGTACTTCCTCTTATCACAAAAATCTTTATTCGTGTCTGAGATTCGGCGGATTGTTTATAAAACAAGTTATAAATAAATTTTATAGTTTACATTAAAATATTTTATTTAACGGTTTTTCATAAATTATTAATTTAAACTTAATTTATATATTTTTCTGAAATTTTCCACACAATTTGAGGTGTATTTTTTCATCATATGTCGAATTACTTAATTCTTCATTTAATTCGATTTTTTTTGCACGACTATTTTATACACTATGTATACAAATTACATAACATAAAATTTATTCACGTTTCGTCACACATGTCACGACGTAGTCACGTCATTTATTACATCATTACACTTGTACAAGGATCATGTTTCGTAGTTCTCTCTTCCTTCAATTTCATTTCCATACGACGTCAATAGACAAGAAACCACGTCGGTTGGGCTGTTTATTGAACTGCACGCGTCTTCTTACGTAATTCGGTTTTAACTAACTACTACGGTAGTGAATAATATTCATACGTCTACTAAAAAAATGAAATAGTAGACGCACCATCGCGGCTCTCTTTCCCTTAATCATTGCTAAGTGCCAGTGTATGTCGCATGGCTACATATATTCGCTTACGTTTCGCTTCAGTTGTGTTGTGACTATAGGAAAGCATCAAGTAACGTTTTTAGATGATAGATATCGACAAAAGTAATTCAATCCTCACACAGCATGAAAGTAAGCGTTCGTTGAAAAAACTAATACGGCAAAAATAGAATAGGAAAACAAATAACGAATAATCATACGATCGGCCTGTCAATAACATGAAATGCTTCAAGTCAGTCCATTCGATTTTGGATGATGATAGCAAAAAAGCTTCTATCATGAAATTAGAATAATAGAAATAAAGTATAGAAGCATCGACGCGTATTAATTTGTTTGAATGCGTCACAACGACGTTAAAGAGCATAAAACGGAAAATCAAATTGGGAAAGAGGCGTTTACGTACGTATGTTTTGAGGGGTTCCAGTCTTGAGCTAGTTTACGTTATGTAATTCTTTTTTCATACTTTCATGAACTTAGTAGCGTTTGGTGATTAAATGAACTAAAATTTGGAAGATGGGGAAACTATACCTGGTTTTCTTAGCTACACGTTTCATCAACTTACATTCACATTTCACAAGAAATCTTTTTGAATACGATTACACGACATTGTATGCTAAAATCATGTATGTTGTATGTTGTATGTAATAAAATCTTGCATGAATAAAAGCAACAATGAGATAAAAATTCGCTCAGCCATGTTGTATGCATGAATCTTAAGTCCACCTACACTATACAACTTTCTCGTTTCTCTTTAACAGTTTTCTAAGATAGGATTGGAATTTGTGGTAATAAGTAATGCATAGATTTTCATGGTTAACCAAGTCATAAATTTTTGAAAACAAATAAATGGAATTTCCCAGATCAGATGAAAATGTAAGCCAAGTTAGTAATTGTATTAAGCACACAAATAGTTATGGAATTTGTTTCAAATTGAATAAAACATTGAATTTCATACGTACAAGAGAGAAAAAAGATGAAAATATGCCATCACAGTCTAACAAGCTCATGTCAACAATATTTTTATTTAAATAATCAGGTAATAATCTTTTTTTGCTCAATTATTTTTATGGCCTTGATAATGTTCCAGTACATGGAGCTTTCTTGAGAAATTTCATTTTTTTAAATCATTGACTATCTAATTTAGATGTTATATTATTTAATTTTAATTCAAAATCTGTATCCTAAATCCTCACCTATGCATACACAATAGTATCACGGATTAGTGCATTTTGAGGTTGGATGGTAGCCACTGATCAAGCAGGGTTAAGTTCAGTGAAAAGATTGCATGTTTGCCACAGTTCACTTCGATGCTTTACAACTCAATCTTAATGGCTAGCTATCTAACTAACTAGCTACTCATCATATATATATTCCATCAAAATGTTCATTGTTCCGCACAAACAAATTTGTAAAGGGCTAACGATATCTTTTAGCTCTGGAATACTTCCAAGCACTGGTATATATCAATCATGGGGAATGTGCAACGATAGAACACAATGTATTGAATCATAAATGGGGTATTATTACATAATATGTGTACACAATAATTCACGGTTAATGAACCAATTAATTATGGTAGCTGGTAGATATAGTAAACTTATTATGTATATACATATATATATGAGAAATATCCTGATGATCAAACATTCGATTCTATATTAACCTCCCTGACCATTCGATATAAACCCTTTTCTACCCTTTCCGCAAATTAATTCACGCAAAACAATCATTCACATAAATACAAGGAAAGTAAACTAACATTACAATGTGAAAATGTAAAATACGACAAAATTGAGAGTAATGAGAAGTTTTACAATAACTGCAGTAACCAATATTTACCTTGTCCGTGTTTTTCCCTTTTATGAAAGAATTTCCATTCAATAGAAATGTTAATCTTGCCCCGCTTTCTTTGAATAAATTGCTAATTAGAAGCTCATCCCTATTCCTAATTCTATGTGAATACGAATGGCACATTATCGGATCGCAGAAAATCCCCAATTGTTACTTCTCGAACAAAATTAATCAAGGGTTCTATCCATTCTTGTACGCAATAGTTCACATTTGTACAAAGCACTAATCAGGACAGACTTAAACTTCCAAAACACAAAGACTCTGTGGCCATTTTCTTAAAATGTATGGGCGCCGTTGATAATGCAAACTCTCTTGAGTAATTGGAACCAGAATTGCTTTGTGTCATCATTATAGGGATTTGCCAAAAAATAGGTTAGGCTTATAACAATTACCGTATCATAACAGTAAATGAAAATGATTTTAGCCAAACTGTCGTCTCTGTAAATTGTTTTTGTACTCTTAGCTACAGTACAGCTAACCTTAAACAATTTTCCCAACTGCAATCACTTTGAAGCTACGTACAAGATTGTTCAAAGGAATTCCATGCTGAAACGCAAACAAGATTGGTATTTACTTTTCTTTTACAATAAAACGACAACCATATACACGTTGAATCTTTCTTTCTTTCATCCACTCCAATCTAATTTTCTTCAGGTAATTGCACACATGCTTACGCTACAGAAATAATCAACCAACGAATCTGGTGTGGTACACATCTAAATAAGGCTAATGGACGCATAAGACGAGATGAAACTAATTTAATACAAAATACCAAAACTCGAGACTAATTCTTCAGAAACACAGAAAATCAGCATATAATCTTATGAAAGTTTATGCTAACAAGTCATGAAACAACTTGAAGTGAACATTTTCATAGGGCTTCTTTTATACGTTAAAGATAGAAGTACACTCGGGACGTGGACTATTATTTAAAAAAAAAAGATAGATAAAAAGGAAGCTTACACTTTCATCATTCAAAAGCAGGGGAAGCAACAAGGACAAATAGTAGCAAAAAGGGGGAAAGCAACCAGTAGCACTACACTATTTTTCATACAAAAGTATAATTTTCTTTTAGTTTTGTATTGTCGCAAGCATACAATTTTTATGTTATCAACATCTCTCACAGGTAGTATAGTTTTGTTGTAAAACTTTGTATATGTATCCGAAACAACATCGACAAGAAATACATCAAGCAAACGCAAAAGTACATACGGCGATCGATATCCAAGCAGTTTAAGTAGTGGGGCAATGTAGTCGCTCGTATAAAAGTCCACTGATAAAATAGTAACAAATCCTCCACACGTGGGCGTATATAGACCTTTCGCTAACTTCATCTTGTCTGCTCTGCTGCCACGGACGGAGCAACAGAGCGGAGCAGCGTACATGTACCAGGACTAAGCCATTTTATAAGAGTTACCTCTTGGAAAAGATAACTTGTTTGAAATATTGTATATAGGATATGATAATGATGAGGGTAAACATGGATTTAAAATTGAGACCGGTAGGGATTGTGATTATATTACATACTTTCATGTAACCATTGTCTGGTCGGGATATCGTATCATCATGATGGCTTTTTTGCATGCAGGTAGTCACTTACAAAAAAAGAATCATTTTACTCTGCCATTTCACAAACTTTCCATATTTTTCTCATTTTCGCTTTCACTTACAACCAACTTCTACGTAATGGAATTTCAGTTACTGGTGTAGCTCGTGGCATCGTGCATACATACATACATTACATACATACAGATTTCTAAGATTGCGTGTGTATTTATTATTAGAAACGAATAGAATTGGATAAAGATCAAAAAGAAAGTTGAAGTCAAACCATTCATAAATATTTTATATTTCCATTAACCAAGTTCAAAAACTTTGTTGCTTTTGCAGAATCTTTTCAACATTTCTTTGTTGAAAATCACAAGAATAATGGGGAAAACAGAATATTGTAGCTCGTCACAGTCTTCGTGGGACGATGCTACTAACAGAGCCAATGCTACCCCAGCATCTTCATCCGCAGTCTTATCATCCGAATCAGTAAATGACACCTCACTTTGCAAATGCCAGCAAACATTTTCTGGAAAAACAAACTGCTCATCATCATCGGCAAGAAGGAGGATAAATAGCAACACCATCCGCATACCAGTTACCAGCCCTATTTTTCTTATTACGATTATGTTAGTTTTCATAAGCTACTTTACCTGTTGCGTCTCAGCTTGGCCTATACTCAATCAAAGAAGAACTTACAACTTCGATCCAGCGTTACTGGAAGACGCCTATTATGAATTGCCCAGTATCAATGAGTGGGCTATGGCAGAACAGCCTGGACCTGTTTATGACACTTTGCCAGCGAATCTTCTTCAGCAGCAACTCTATCAAGACTATGAGAATCCAATATACGATCAGGTAAGAGAAAGTTCTACAAAGTAAAACTTATAACATGATGTATCTAATTGGCTACATAATAAAATTAGAAACTTACATTTTGCATAATATCTGTATTCACTGACGTAAATTTATACTTACTTCAGTATTTTGTCACATAATAGTTCTCGCATTTTCCATTGAATTACTCAGAGTGCCCCGTGTTAGTTGTACAGGTTTTGCATGCAAGATTTGGTCTTTTGTAATTTGAATTGACTAATTGGGCTAAACTAATTTGGTTATATTAATATAATTTCAAAAAATGTATTCAGAAATCGAATAAGATAGTTTTTTTTGAGAAATATTAGTTTAGCGTTTGACTCATAGAGTTTTAATGGAATTGGTTTCTGTTGCGTGCTATTCTAAGGGTTACAATTACAATGCAATGCTATCAGTATCATCATTCGTCAAACTGGGGCAATGAAAGATTGCAAACATGTCTGGTATTTTATGCTAAAGTTGACCTAGAATTACTTTCATATCATATGATTTCATAAGTTTTCCGTGAGTACTAAAATATCTTTGAATCATCATTAAAATTTGGAAATTATAAATTGAATCGAAAGGTTCCCGAAGAAGATTCTCTTCCCATTGGTGATTTTGGGTCAATCATGGACGCTGAGCCTGAGGAAGAATTGGAACTGGAACGGTTAAAGCATGAGCAACCCTACATGTACGAAAAGCGAAGATCAGACAAAGGCACGGCAACAGCAAAGCCTGCTCCTGCATCTCCATCACCATCTGGAGCGCCAGCACACCCCCAAACCACCCCTACTTCCACCGAGTCGTCCCCATCCAGCAATTCCAAGGTAGGACCACTGACTGTGTCCCCAAAGCGTAAGACCATCAACAACGGCCAAAAGGAAATTGCTATGTTGAGACCACCATCATCAAAGTCACATCACATTCAACTTGACAAGCCAGAGGAGCCCAAGATTTCTGTGGCTCAACGATCTCCATCCAACGAGAAACCGTCGGCTTATGACAGATTACGCAAGTATTTATCCCTTGATGATGCTTTGAAAAAGGTAAGCCATTATGTACTAAAATTACCTCTATTTGCCCCTTGCACTATGCATGCTTTTAACATTCATTCGCTAATTCCACTTGATGATTTTCTAGAGGATTAAGGTTGAATTTGACTGCAATAAAGAACGCACTGCTGCTTCATGTATGTAGTTGTTCTATCTGTGCAGACGACAGTAGTATCTTGCTTTAGTTTTAAAATTGGCAAAAATAATTGAACTCTGGCATTTGTGGTACTTCATCGAAGCATTTTT